>JACEIK010009700.1:32168-45723 GCA_018107945.1 Datura stramonium | reverse complement strand
CATGTTTATGCTTGGCACATGGTAACCCTATAGCTATATTCATATTATCTACTTTCCATTTTCACACATGCATGGCTATTTCCTGAATTAGCTTGCCCAGTTTCTGGGGTCTTGCCTTTCCCCATTGGTCATTGGAGCTCTGTGCTACAACTTGACAATACCTTCCTTCCTCCCATGCCATCCATAGATCTCCTTTATAATCTGATGCGTTTTCATCAAACCCGGATGGAGGGGGGTAGCGAACATAACATAGCTTACTACAATCTACTAACAAAGTCCTGCCATATTTGGAACGTAGAGTCAAACCTCAGGTCTCATAACTCCGCACCTTATTACCTCAAAGGCCGATGACTCCCTGTTGGCCTTGTCTCTGGGCTGTACTAGGTTAGATTTTTCATGCCATCACTTCTTTACCTCCACAACTAGTGGTGATATTACGGTATTCTAACTTACAACCTCACTATCCCTTAAATGTCAGCTCAATGTTTATTTCTCGACATTCAGCAGTGATTCCATGCTCTGTCAACCTACTACAGCCTGGAGGTGATTCTGTTTTCCTCTAGAATTAGATACTCATGCCTCCCCCTTACTTCTATAGGCTGAGCTCTGGGGTTCGTGCCCCTTGCATTGTACTGACAAGGATACTACTGACCAAGTATATCGATCTGTATCATTTTGACCCGTACTCGGCCAATTTCCCCCATGTAGTCTCTCTGTCCTGCGACATAACAACTAGGGCCATGGCTATCATTCTGCAGGTATGTTCTACTGTCATTAGCACACTGCAGCGAAAATCAACCCATTTCTGACCTGAGCTTTGCTATTGCTGGGGGTTTATCACTTATGGACTCTCACACATACTTGAATGGTACTGGCAGTCTTACTTGCTCTCCTGATTTATTACCGTGAGGGTCTAGGTAACTTTGTAAACACTAGGGGTCTTAACCATTTTCTAATCCTTCTCGGATTCAACAATTCTAGCCCTCATTTACTATTTATTCTGGGAAACATGGCATTGATACTTACGCTTTCTGTTGTACTGAAAGAACAAGCTGGGAATTGGGAAGTAACCCTATCATTATATAACGGGGCTAAGACATGAAATTCAACAACTCTAAAGGCTGGAGGTACAAACCTCGCACAATCCTTCGTGTATTTTAGGTAGCCCAATGTTATATGTTGTCCCTGTCTAATTCATCTACTAACTAAGCAAACTCATATATATATATACTATACTCCTGTCCTCCTATTCCAAGGCTAAAGGAGAAACTGGGGATAATGCTGGCATATATATTACTTTATGATATTCCTGGTGCCCTAGAAGAATATTGGGGGATTAAAAGACATCTTCTTCCGCCTTCAGGCTGATTGTCTCCCAACTGTGGCCCCTCATTGGTACCTTTTCCTGCTGCTGCAGCTAACTTGCGGCTGGCTGGAGTCTTTCTTATATCAGATATTACTCTAGACAGACATAACAATCAAAACATAGGGATTCAACCCTATAAAACTCGGCTCTATAGCATGATCTGAGAAGGAGGGGAAACCATACTATCATTCCTCGTAGCCTCTTGTTTATAGAATGTGGTGCACAACACATTTATAAGTAAGACTCTACTAGACATGGCTTGCAGACTCCCTGGGATATAGCCTGCTCTGATACCAAGTTTGTCACGTCCCACCTTAGGAGGCATGACTGGCACCTAACGCCACACTGGGATCTGGGATGGCCTGGTTGGGCATGGGCACCTCTAGTGCCTACCAGCAACTCAAAATCAAGGAAACAAACTGCTATATCTCGACTATAAATATAGCCTCGAGCCAACAAGGCCATGCAACACTTGTAAAACAAAAACAGCTAACCCAACCAACGTAATAGAAAAAGGTATCTTATGTGGGCCAACAAGACCACCGTGCTGTCTAGTTATAACAGAATGAAAATAGGCAACTATGCTAGGCCCCACATGGCCAGCATACAAAACATAACTAATCTAGGTCCCACATGGCCAACACGAATCGCTAACTGAAGACTATAGTCTGTAAGCCTCTAGGAGTGGAAATATTGGTCGGGACAGGGCCCCGGCCTACCCAAACACTGTACAGATAAAAGACAGATAAACCTCTACAACTTGGAAACTCTGAATGAAAGGAGCTAGCCGAACTGCTGAATTCGAATAGCTGCCAGGAGATCCCATAATCTGTCTGTCTAAACCTACAAACAAGTATGCAGCGTCCCATAGTTGGGCGTCAGCATAATATGTACCGAATATGTAAGGCAATAATTAAAAAGCTGAATAAACACTGATAAAAAACTAAAAGTGAATGACAAGAAGGGGCAGAAATAAACTTGTAAGCTTTCTTATCCATAACCTGCATCTAGTAAAACACTGCACGTATATGAGCTAAGACTGTACAACTATATACTCATAAGCTATAACTAGCAGGCAAGAATACAAACAAGAACCTAACTTGGCCCCCATAAGCCTGGAAGGTACAACCAGCACAGAATAACCTGCCTGGGCCCCCATAATCCTTGGTGAGTACACTCTAATCTATATACTCCTAACATGGTAAATATAGGTCAACATGTAACTATAGACAACCTACCTGGCCCCTGGGTCTACAACTGAGCCCGCTGGGCTCCTCTAGCTGTGTCTGAGCATGGAGGGCTCCTGTAACTACACCTTGGGCACATAAGGCTCGACGAGGGTCAATGATGCCGATACGATAGAAAAATAGAAGTCCAGTCATGGATGGACTATAATATGACACTTAGGCCTGAATATAGTCCCTTAGGACAACATATAACTCCTTGGAGTGATCCATATAACCCCGAAGGTGACGACACAGCTAATAACCCTGAGGTTGGTCAACGGAAGGCTATATAGGGTAGGTCAATCTCAATATACTGCATTTTGGTCTCAATCTAGCCACTCAAAAGGCATAGCTGACTCTTAAGGCCTAATACGACTTCTACTCGCCCCTAGAATAGTCTGTATAGCTGCCAATAGGCACACCCCATGTGCCTATACGTAATAGAGGATCCTGGCAGTGTTCATAATCTCTAATGGTCTAGACAGGATAGGGCGAGATCTGAAGTGGCCTAACGATACTCTAAATGTCGTGCTAGGACAGTGATAGCTCATAAGCAAACCGTAAGGTTGCGGATGACCAACTATTTAGTTCCTTTGCTTTGGACAACTGTAGGACTGCTACTTAATCAGACATGCTCCTAAGTAGTCAGCCCTAACCTTTCCCAGGCAGTTTACTATAATTCTCAGCCTGAAGGTAATACTGTACTGCTACAGTTCTAGACCCTTAGATCTTAACTTTGTCTATTTAGATTTCATGTATCTTCTGTAGCGATTCCTAACCTTGTAGGTAATTTTACCTAGGCCTGGCCATTTGGGGCAACCTTTACCAGATTGTCTATTAGAGCAAGCTGGGGAATTCGCCCCGTATCCAACTACTGATAAGATTCCTTTCTTAGGGTACCCATGGATCTTTCTGATTCATATGACTGGGATGACCTCTTGGGAAACCTGTATGTGAAGCACTAAGTTGACTGCAACTAGTAGTCACTGGCAGTGGCTAACTACATAGCAGGTTTTCACTCATTTCACTAGGTAACCCTGGTGCCGCTGACTCTAGGGGAGGAACATCCTATTCAAATTCTGGTCCTGGAGGCATTAAGGTACGCCAACGGCCTCTGGGCGAGCTTTACTATCTATGCGGGTGTCAAACTGAAAGTTATATCGCCCATATGCGTCCTATGCTGTCCAACTTACCGAATCAGGCCCAACAGCTAAACCTAAGCTTCTAACGCCTTGGCGTGGAAACAAGACGTCAGAATCGTACGAATACAGTGAACAGAAGAACAAAGGGCTTACTATGACACTTCTAGTGTGGATTACACCTAACATACTCTTTCCCAACGAGGGATACAATAATCTATTCTCAATACATTTTCTAACAGCTAACCACAAACATATATAATCATTATCTACAAGCAACAACTAATACAACACATGGGATCATTATCTACGTTCAAAACATAGGTCGTATCATTATATGATGAGAAAAACTTTTCAAAGGAGTAAGCCTTAACATACCTCGAATGCCGACTTTCGTTCATTAAGCAGTTTTCCACCTGAAGCCAATAACTCTACATAGTTTCCACATTACACTGAGAGAATACAACTATTTCAGCAATAAGAACAACCAATAATAATAGCTTTTCAATAGTGTCAACTATAATTTCAACTTTGTTTAATTCGACCAAAACTCACCATTTCCTGAGAGTGTAGAAGGTAGAAATGCTTACCTGTCGCTTGTAGTCACATAGAAGCAATTAGAAGTGATTTCGACAACTTTTTCTTGGTGGGCTTCCAATACACCGAGCAAATTTTCAAGAAATAACTCCGCAGGGATGTTCCCAATAGGCCCAGAACTCAATATCTCAGACGAATTTGCATTTAAATAGAGTTTCACGGTGTAATTTTGCGAAAAATAGTTGAAAAGTTGGAGAAACTCTTCGTTCTATCGAGAATATGTTTTAGGGGACCTTTTTTCATATTTGTCGTATTATAAAACCCTTGACATACATACAAACACATCGATTAAACAATACGAACTTATGCGGTGTAACAGCACACGTCCGTTAAACGATAAAAACTTATGGGGTGTAACATCATCCCTCCCCCTTAGGAACATTCATCCTTGAATGTAATCTAAGCTTAAGAGACTCAACTTGTTTAACTATTAACAAAAAAATTTTGGTAGTCTCCTCTGTAATATGGACTATTTGGAATTCTGAAACACAGAAAAGTGCAATATAGGCATCTCATTGGACGCTACCAGCAACAATACAACATAGCTCCATATCATACAAGCAAATAACTAAATAGTACTGATAATATAAAAACATGACAAAAATTAAACATCCGTCTCACCTCAATTGCATAATCTGAGTCAAGTCTAAAATAAGTGAGGATATCTAGACCTCATGTCGTCCTCAACTTCCCAGGTCATCTCTTCTACATTTCTGTTACTCCATAAGACTTTAATGGAGGCTACATCTTTAGTTCTCAGTCTACGAACCTGTCGATCTAGTATATCAATTGGAGTCTCTTCGTAGGACAACTCTTTAGTAAATTCACCATCCTCCACCGGAATAGCCCGAGATGGGTCTCCTATGCATTTTTGTAGCATTGACACGTGAAAGACTGGATGAATGGATTCTAGCCTTGAAGGCAGTTCTAACTCATATGCCACTTGGCCTATCCTTTGAAGGATTCGATATGGGCCAATGAACCTAGGGCTAAGCTTTCCCTTCTTTCCAAATCTCATCACGCCCTTCATCGGCGAAACTTTGAGATTTAAACTTTGAACTTTAAACACACATATCTATAAGGCGGTGGGCAGGGGGGGTGCAACACTTCTCCTGTAGCACCAAGAGTCGGGAGCGATGTGTCGTTCACGGCACAACATGACGCCCACTGCGCCTAGCCTCCATCCCTAACCTCCTGCTCGCTCGACTCTAGAAATACCCAATCATAAACATTAAATTTCAAGTCTCTACGCCACACATCGGAATAGGACTTATGATGACTCTGGGCTGCCAGCAACCATTATCTGATAAGTTTTACCTTTTCTTCTGACTGATGGATCATGTCATGTCCGATCAACCTTGCCTCCCCTACTTCGAACCATCCTATGGGGGACCAACATTTCCGCCCATATAGAGCCTCATAAGGCGCCATCTGAATAGCCAAATGATAAATGTTATTATATGCAAATTCAATAAGGGGTAGATGCTCGTACCAACTCCCTCCAAAGTCTAGTACACATTCCCGTAGTATGTCCTCGAGCATCTGAATGGTGCGCTCTACCTGACTGTCTGTCTAGAGCTGTACTCAAATTAACCAGCCTCCCCAAACTGTTTTGAAATGACTGCTAGAATCTTGTTGTGAATTGTGCCCCTTGATCAGAAATAATAGATGCTGGGACACCATGTAGTCGGACTATTTCCTTAATATACATCTCAGCATAGTATTCGACTGAAAACATAGTCCTAACTGGCAAGAAATGGGTTGACTTCGTCAATCTGTCGGCAATGACCCAAATGGAGTCGAATTAATGCCTTGTGCGAGGTAACCCTATCACAAAGTCCATATTAATTTCTTCCTATTTCCCAATAGTACCGGTATCTCCTATATTAGTCTGCTAGGTTTATGATGTTCAGCTTTTACCTACTGGTAATTAGGACACTGCACTATAAACTCAGCTACACCTTGTTCATTCCAGGCCACCAATATATCTCCTTTATATCATGGCACATCTTTGTCGAGCCTGGGTTGAAGAGAGTAATGAGAATAATGTACCTTTTCCATGATCTGCTGGCAGAGCTCTACTACATCTGGAGAGTTGAGCTCTGAATCTCAAGACCCCATCTTCTATTAACTCAAAGGCCGATAGTTCGCCCTGCTTAACCTTGTCTTTGAGATATACTAGACTAGGGTCCTCTTACTATCGCTCCTTCACCCCTACAACTAGGGATGAAACTGTTGTATTCTGGATCACAACCCCATTATCTTCTAAATCCACTACCCGGACTGCTAGATTGTCTAACTGGTGCAGCTCTCGATCCATTTCTCACTGTTCTGGCCTCAAATATACTAGGCTACCCATGGATCTGCAGCTAAGGGTATCAACTACAATATTATCCTTCCCTGGGTGATATAAGATGTTCACATCGTAGTCTTTCAGCAATTCTAGCCAACGACGCTGCCGCAAATTCAACTCTTTCTACATGAAGATATATTGGAGGCTTTTATGATCAGTAAAAATATCCACATGTACACCATACAAGTAATGCCTCCATATTTTCAAAGCATGAATCACTGCAGCTAACTCTAAATCATGGGTAGGGTAGATTTTTTTCGTGCTTCCTTAGTTGCCTCGAAGCATAGGTAATCACCTTGTCGTGTTGTATCAGAACACACCCTGACCCAATGCCTTAAGTATAATAGCATATGGCATGGACCTCTGAACCTTCCGGTAAGGCCAATACTAGTGCATATGTCAATCTATTTTTCATCTCCTGGAAACTCTGCTCACAAGCCTCGGTCTAGTGGAATTTGGCTGCTTTTTGAGTCAATCTGGTAAATGGTACTGATAGGGTAGAAAATCCTTCTATGAACCTTCTGTAATACCCTGCTAACCTCAGGAAATTATGAACCTCGGTTGGGGTTGTGGGTCTAGGCCATGTCTTTATGGCCTCGATTTTTTGTGAGTCCACCTGGATACCTACATCTGATATAATATGGCCCAAGAAAGTTACGAAATTCAACCAGAATTCACATTTCGAGAACTTAGCATATAATTGGTGATCTCTAAGGATCTAGATTACCGTTCGCAGATGACTCTATGTTAAGCTTCTGAGCGGGAATATACCAAAATGTCATCAATAAACACTATCACAAATAGATCTAAATACGGCCTGAAGATGTTGTTCATCAAGTCCATGAACACTGTTGGGGCATTCGTTAATCCGAAGGACATAACCAAGAATTCAAAATGACCATGCCTGGTCCTGAAGGCCGTCTTCGAGATATCTTGCTCTAGGACCCGCACTTGATAATACCCTGGCCTTAAGTCGATCTTGGAGAAATATTTCTCTCCCTGTAGCTGGTCAAACAAATAATCTATACTTGGAAGAGGATATTTATTCTTTATAGTAACTTTATTCAACTGCCGATAATTTATACACATTCGTAGGAACCATCTTTCTTCCTCACAAACAAAACTGGCGCACCCCCTGGTGAAGCACTCGACCTGATAAAGCCCTTATCTAGAAAATCTTTCAACTGCTCTTTCAATTCCTTTAGCTCAGCAAGATACATTTGATATAGAGGGATGGATATAGGTTGCATTCTTGGTGGCAAGTTGATAGAGAAATCGATCTTACGCTTTGGGAGAATATTAGGAAGCTCATCCGGAAACTCACTAATCACCGAGATGGACTGAAGAGTCGGGGATTCTTCTTGCATATCCCGAAACCTAATAATATGGTAAATACAACCCTTCACTATCAACTTTCTCGCCCGAAGATGGGATATGAACCAAACTTTTGGTGTAGCTGCATTACCTTTCCAGTCTCGTACTACCTTCCCTGGAAAGTGAAATCGGACGATCCTATTCCAACACTCCACATTGGCATAACATGGTGCTAGCCAATCCATACCTATAATTACATCAAAATCAATCATTTCTAGCTCCACTAAATCTGCTAAGGTCTGGCCACCAACAGTCTCTACTATACAACCCTGGTAAATTCTCTTCGCAATAATAGAGTCATTGATTGGTGTAGACATCAAGAAGGGTTGCTGAAGCAATTCTAGTGTTATACCAAACTTTCGGGCCACCAACGAAGTAACATAGGACAAAGTGGAACTTGGATCTATCAAAGCATAAGCTGAGTGAGAGAAAACATCTAGCATAGCTATCACAACATTTGGTGACTACTCTAACTCCTGTCGCCCTAATAAAGCATAAATGAGATCTAGACCACTGTCAGAACTAGATGCCCCTGTCTACGTCGCCCTCTGTCGGCTGGAGCTGAGGGTCTGCGCTCTGCTGAATGTTCTGGAGCATTTGATCCTGCTGTGGACCTATTCTGCTAGTATTGGTCACCTTGATCTCTGGTCGGACAATCCCTCATCATATGTCCCTCTTTCCCATAAGTATAACAAGCAGTGGAGCCATATCTGCACCTCCCAAAATGCCGTCGATTGCAAATATTACAACGTGGTATAGTGAGCCTACTCTAATCTGATCCCCTCTGCTGCTGGGAACCTGATGCTCATGAGCTCTCGCCGAGACCTAGCTATCCATGATGATCCGATCTACCACTTTGCAATTACTGGAGTGGAATTTTGTATGCACTACCTAATATTCACGGCCTGGATCCACCCTAAAATTATATCTACATATTAGTGGACCTGGCCCTTCAGCGATGCTCCTGGTTCGCCCTTTCTACCTCATGCTGACGCCGCCTAATCCCTTTGATATTTTGAGTAAAAGCCTGAATGCAGGAAATGTCCATATGCTCCCGTAAGGTAGCTATAACACAAGTTTCCACATACTCTGGAAGCAGCCCCATGATGAACCGATGTACCTTGGATGGCATGGTATCCATAAATACTGATGCATATATAACCAAAGAGTCAAACCTCATTGCATACTCTTGAATGCTCATCGTACCCTATTCCAGGTGTAGGAAGTAATCCACCCGGGCTTGTCAGATTTCTCGCAGCAAATAGTGATCTATGAAGGCCTCTGAAAAACTATACCAAGTTGGAGGGGGTACTTATCTACCTCAGACCTTTCCCAACTTTCTTACTACAAACACCGCAGTGTCACGCAGCCGAAATATTGCCAACTCGATTGACTCTGCGGGCGTAGCATGCATCACCCTAAATATTCCTTGTGACTGGTCCAGAAAGTACTGAGGATCCTCCCCGCGATCTGTCCCCATGAATTGCGGGGGACTCAGGGAAAGAAACTCTCAAACCCTCGAACTTTCAGGTCCTCCAGTAGATTCAACAACAACTGGTACCACTGGCTGGCACTGGGCGACCATCATCTGAGCCAGCATATAAACAACGCTCCTCACCTCCTGATCTGATGGTATAGGTATAGGGATTGATAGGGGTGGTGCTGACATATCTACTACCCTGGGGGGCTCCTAGTGTGGCGGAGAATGCTAGGGAGACCGTGATGAAGTCTCCCTTTCACCCTCAAATAGGGCCGAATTTGACTGGGGCACCCTACTAGTGCCCTCTCCTGCTGCAATGTCTAGCTCCCAACCAGTCATGGTCTGTTGTGCGTCAGACATCTTCTCTATAACAAAGACGAATATTGTAAGCTTAAGGATTCACCCTATACGACATAGCTGTATAGCAAGACTAGAGAAGAAAGGAGGGTAACCACACTATCATGCCTCGTAGCCTTTTGCCTATAGAATGTGTTGCACAACACATTCTTAGACAAGACTCTACTAGACATAACTTGTGAACTCCCTAGGATACGATGTTGCTCTAATACCAAGTTTGTCATTCCCCACCTTGGGAGGCGTGACTGGCACCTAATGCCACACTGGGATCTGGGCTGACCTGGCTAGGGATAAGCATCTCTGGTGCCTGCCGACAACTCAAAATCAAGAAAACAACTTGCTATATCTCGGCTTTAAACACAACCTCAGGCCAACAAGGCTACGCAGCAACTGTAAAGTAAAACAGCTAACCCAACAACATAACAATAAGGGGATCCTATGCGGGCCGAAAAGACCACCATGCTGTCTAGTCATAATAGAAGGAAAACAGGCAATCATATTCATAATATAGCCAACAAGGCTGCTAACTAACTAGCTAAACTAAGCCCCACATGGCCATCACGCAAAATATAACATACATAGGTCCCACATGGCCAATAACAACCAACAACTGGAAACTATAGTCCGCATGCCTTTAAGAGTGGAATAGTGGTCGAGACAGGGCCCCGACCTACCTAAAAGTTGTACAACAAAAGAACAAACATTTCTAACTATCAACCCTGGAGAAAAGGAGCTGACTAAATTGCTAACTCTGGCTGACAGGTAAGAAGGTTCTGAACCACGTCTATTCGCACCTGCAGGCAAGTATGCGGTGGCCCATTGTTGCTTCAGTACAAAATGTATCGAATATGTAAGGCAGTAATGAAAATGACTGAATAAAACTGATAAAAGAACTAAAATTAACCAATAAGAAGGGTAAGAGTTATTACCTAAATAGCATCACAACCTAAAGTATAGCTAACAAGTAAGTAATACAAACAAGAACCTCACCTGGCCCCCATAATCCTAGAAGGTACAACCAACGCAGAATAACTCACCTGGCCCCCCATAAGACCTGTCAAGTATAATTCAATCTATATACCCCTAGTATGGTCAATATGAGTCAACAGGTAACTATAGCCAACCTACCCAATCTCTGGGTTTGCAACTAAGCCCACTGGGCTCCTATAGCTGTGTCGGAGCCCTCTAGGCCCCTATAACTGCACCCTGGGCACATAAGGCTCGATAGAGGGTCAGTGTTGCCGATACGACATAAAAGAGGGAGTCCATTCAAGGATGGACAGTAATATGGCCTTATAGGCCTGCATATAGTACTGTCAGATATCATATAGCTCCTTTGAGCAATTTATATCCCCATAGGCAATGAAATAGCTAGTAACCCTGAGGTTGGTCGACGGAAGGCAATATAGGATAGGGTAAGTCCCAACCGAAATAGTAAACTATAATCTCAAAACTATTTGAAGAAGAGAATCATTATACACATGCTTACGACTTGCTTACAAGGACATAAGTCATATTACCATATAACAGGAATAACTTGCCGAAGAGTTTAGCCTTAACATACCTCGAAAGCCGATCTCGTGTATCCAAATACTTCCAACCTATAATTGGCAATTCTACTTAATTGTAGCCTTTACGCTGAGAAAATAAGGATATTTCAATACTAGGACTCGACAAACAATGATATCTTTCAATAATATTAACTATGACTCAACTCTATTTAATTCGGCCAAAAACTCACTAATTCCCTAGAGTTTAGAAGGTAGAAATGCTCACCTATCACTTATAATTGCTTAGGACTCAGTTGAAAGTGATTTTGACAACTTTTACTCGGCGGGGTTCTAGCACCACGGGCGAATTTTCAAGAAATAACTCCACAGGGATGTTACTCGTTGGCCTAGAACTCATTATCCAAGATGAATTTGCATTTGGATGGAGTTTAACGATGTAATTTGACCAAAATGAATAGACTTGTAACTTTCTCTCTCTTCTCAGCCGAGGGGAAATGTTTAAAATGATTCAATCAATTCACAAAGGGACTTATATAGATGTTGAGGCGGTGATAAGGGTGGTGCGGCGTGCCGGCCATAGCGCCAGGCCAAGGGAGCGATGCGCCTGGCCTCTGGCCCCGACCTCCTTCCCGCTCGATGTCTTGCTCATATACTCACCCCCTGAGCCTTTCCTCACATGCGTCGTACTCCAAAACTCTCAACATGCATATGCACACGTATGTTAAATGATAAAAAGTTACGGGGTGTAACATAGTAATTCAACTCCGAAGGTTTCTTCATACCACAATTCTTTCCCAAGGAGGATTTTCTTTTTCTTTTATTTTTGTTGTCGAACCGGGTGTATATTTCCCAATGATAGAATGTGAGGCAACTCTCTTAAGTGAAAATGTCATGTCTTTCTTTGAGTCTTTTATGGATCTGTCTCTTAGAGGCACCACCAAAAATAATTCTTTTTGTGTGTCATGAAAAATGAAAATGGGCATTTAAAATAGGAAATGTAGCACTCTCTGTCATACATTGCACATTCCCTGTTTGGCTAGTGAATTCGCATGCTCTATTGTGTTGAATCAAAATCTTGTGATAATGATTACTTGTGTGAACTCTTTGAGTGTTATGCCTTGTAATGCAAGGATTTTTGAATGAATCTCATGCATCTCTTCTTGTCTAGAACTTGCCCTAAGTGTGACTCAAGGTGAAATCCTAGATATAGCTGTACTTAGAACATGATTTTAGGCTTTTGTTTGATTAGTCACTTCCCCATAATGACCTCCGAAAATGTCTTCCCTTGCTAGCCAATATTAAGCCTTTGGACTGTTTATTCTTGGAAACAACATTACAGGCCAATGTCCTTTTTGTAACCCTCTTCTTTGGTACCCATCCTCCCTAATTGATAGTGATGAATAAATAAAAATAATGGGGGCTTGAAGCCCAAGACATAGGGAGAGATAAGAAAATCAATGAGAAAGAGGCAAAAAGCCTAAGTTTGGGGGTTTACAAGAAAGGGGAAAATGTGATAAGCCTAATGTGAGGTAGCACCAAATTATGATCTTGAGAAACCTTGAATTGCCGAAAGAGAAAAAGGATAGTGAAAAGGTGTTACCTCTTTCTTAGACAAGGCTTAATGTGAGAGCAAAAAGAGATACAAGGAAGGCCTTTGAGAAATAAAAGACGAAGATGGATGAAAAAGGAGAAATTAGGTGAAGTGATCTAAATAGTTGGATGGGGAGGATAAAAGTGTTCACATAAAGGCAATAGGGAGGTTCTAGTTAGCAGAGCTAAATATTTATGCTACCATTACCCCTATCCTTCATTATGACCCAATGGTCCTAAATGATTTTGAGTGTAGTTGCTCTACATTAGTGGTGAATTACGCGAAGGCCAAGCCTATGGGTCAAGTTGTGTGCATGGAAATTTGTTTTGTGAGAGTGAGTGTGATCATCTTCTTCTATAATTCCTTATATGTGCATTGATTTATGATAAAGAAAGGACATTCTCTCTTGTAGTGAGTGGCATCACTCCTGATCAAGGGCAAAAATAGCATGCCCGAGATACGCTTTACAACTTGAATTAGTCTTGTTGTCTAAGTTATTTTATACATTTTTATGTGATTTTATATAAATGTGAAGATATGTGCTAACCAACATGATTAGCC
>JACEIK010009700.1:0-24819 GCA_018107945.1 Datura stramonium | reverse complement strand
TATTACTTGCACGACCCGTACACTTGCGGACGCGCTCGATGTGAAAAAGAGTCGTCAAATTATTGGCACTCGATGCGGGGCACGTCAACTCCCTTTTGAGGGCATACTTGCATAGAGGTAAAGGTGTGATTGAGGCATGAGCAATGTGAGCTCCAAGGAAAACTTTGAATGTGAATTGATTATGATTTGAGATGATATATGTATTTTATTGGATAAACTATGCTCTTGTTTGGCAAAACGAAAGCAGTTGTAAATCATGCCTATGAATTGTGGTTGCCTCTTGAAACTTTTTCTCATTTTTAGGGGGAATTCTTCTCTTTTTCTGTGAGTTGGTGAGCATATTTTGGTTGTCATAGATTAAGCGGTCATTAATGCATAGACTCTTGTGGAGTGACATGCTATTTCATTTGCTTAATTGATAAGATTTGCATTACTTGAGGACAAGCAAATTCAAATTTGGGGGTTTGATGAGTTGGTAATTTACCAGCTCATTAGGCTTTTAAGAATGAGCTTTAGCTTAGTTTTTAAGTCTTTTAGTTGAATTTTATGCCCTTTATCCTTTTGATGTTGCAGGTACTTAACTTGAAGAGAAGGAGCACGAAATTGAGTAAAAAGGATGAGATTCAGGTGAAAACTAGCGCTCCACCGGAGAACACCAGCGAAACGTCAGTCAACCACAGGAAACCACTTGGATGATGAACAATTGAAACTAGCGACTCGCGAACAGCAACCGGCGAACCGCCGGTGCCATCGCCGAAATGTTCTGGACTTCACTATACAACATATGAAATCAACCGGTGGCTCGTGACATCAATTGGTGAACCGTCGATACCATTGGCGAAATGCTCTGGAATTCACTAGACAACAACTGAGATCAACTGGCGGTCTGCAACCACCAATTTCATCGCAAGTGAAAGATTCCTGAAAAGGGAAAAAATGTCCAGCCCTGAAAGAGAGGAGAATGTTATGACCTACTTTTGTACATATTCTAAAAAAAGTACTCTAAACCCAAGGATTGATTATTCCCATTACTTCTGAGAGAGAGAGAGAGAGTTCTCCATTGGAGAAGAGAAGAAATATTTGAATATTACTTTTTCATCTTCATGTTCTTCAGCAAGGTATAACCACCATTGTAGAGATATTTTGAGCTTGATTGTTCTTACTCTTAATGATGAAATTGTTGAGTTTATTGGTAAATATGCTCTTATGTTTCTTAATTATGAAGCTAAATCTATAGCTAGAGGTGTGTGATGATGGGTTTTTGATTTAATTGGATATTGCTAGATTTATCTTGTTATTACTCAATTAGTGTAAATCTATTGAATATCCTCAAATTATAATTGATTGCTCATACTTGCAAATATGGGTATTGTTTTCTTACTTAATTTTGGCTTGAAAAAGAAGAATTAAGTAATGGGGGAGAACTTAATAGTGGATTGGAATTTGATTATATGGGGTTGGGTTAGAAATAGCCAAAACCCATGGTCATAATCCCTTTAGAGGTTGATGGTTAGAAATAGCTCAGCCCCTAACCCAAACCATATTGGAATAGTTGAATTGCACCTTGAGGTTCGAAAGGACTTGAGGATAAGGTTCCCAAGTGGTTGAAAAACATCGGACTCCATCATTTTCAAGGTTATTTACACATATTAGTAATAACTTGATTGTCTAGTAAATCCCGATTTAATTGACATCCCATCTACACCAAACCTTTGGCCTTTACTTATTATTGTTTCTCGATTTTGGTTATCCTTCTTTCTGGACTAGCTAATTTTAGAGTTTGTAATATTATTGCATTCACTTCCCCCAAAATTTACTTTTACGTCTTTATTTCTTGGATATGAATCAATTCAATTTACTAAAGAATTCTTGTGTAAATCATTCTCTATTCCTTGTAGGATTCGACCTCGACACCCGTCAGGTTATTTATTTTGATACAATGATCGCTTATATTTTCTCTAAAAGAGGAGTATATTTAAGTGTTCTTATAACTCTCCTTGAAATTCACTTTGTGGGTTATCTATGATTTTCCACACTTGGTGAAATTCCTCTTTAGATCTCCCTGTTGGCTCGCGGAGCGAGCTCCATCGCGAGATTTTAGTTCGCCTTGGGCGCTCTATGAGGAGTCTATGTTTCTCCAACTTGGTCAAATTTTCGCTAATTGTTTCTCCAATACTCTCCCAACGAGCTCAAAAGTGAAGCTTGTGCTCGCCTTGATCCTTGCTCCGCGAGGTCAAGCCATTTTCCTCTTCCTTAGTCATTTCCTTGGGCATTTTACCAACAAGTTCAACAACACTTTCATTAGTTACATAATGCAAGAATAAGTAATAGTTAGGAGTATTTGGCGTATTTCTCTTAAGAAAAGGTATGAACATGGGTAAAACATGGTCATTATTCATATAAATATGCCTAACATTGCCACCCCACATTTTAACCTCTGTTCGTCCTTGAACAAACTCTTAAACATATAAAACACACTGCACCATTAACTACACCAACTCAAATAGGTCTATTTGATCTTAGGTTACCAAGACAATTTAAAAATATCCACAACTCTCACTCAATAAATGCAGTATCAATAACAACATAATAACACTTTTATCAAGATGACATACCTCTAGAACTGACTCAAAAACACAAGTTAGGGCAAAATTGTACAAGTCATCTAGTGAAGATGTCACCGGTTCACCGATTTCTCATTATTTATGCACCCTCAGTAATATCGAGATATTCCCCTTTCTAAATTATTTTGGGGAATAAAAATAGAAATACATATTTGGCTCACTCTCACAAGGAAGTTTCACATGCAACTAAGACATACCATATGCTTTCCCTTAGTGTCCTACTGTATTAACAAATGTGATCAGATCATAAGA
Organism: Datura stramonium; assembly: GCA_018107945.1. Lineage (NCBI taxonomy): Eukaryota > Viridiplantae > Streptophyta > Magnoliopsida > Solanales > Solanaceae > Datura > Datura stramonium. The sequence continues at coordinate 21,943 of JACEIK010009700.1, read as the reverse complement.
TCAATCAGGACTTTATAGGTTGTAATGTCGGCTAAGGGACATGTAGGAATCATTTGAAAATAGTGACTAACCACCCTAAGCACTTTTTGAGACATCACACTTACTCTGATTCACACTCTCTTTTTTTCTTCCAATTTTTAAACTCTTTTTCTTCCCCTTATCTCTCCCCTTCTAAGAACTCTCAAGTTTTTCATATATCATTAGCAATTTTCTATGTTTTTTTTCAAGTAGACAAATATTTTTATTCTATTATTTTTGCTAATCTACTACTTACCAGTAACATTCCAACTTTTTTATTACAAGCGCACCATCAACCTACTTTCTTTAATTTCCACCCAATTCTTTTTGTCCGTCTAATCCTTCCCTATCCTTTCAAGTACTCAATTTTGTTAAAGTGCCTTAACAAATCAAGGATCAAATATTACTGGGAGACAACAAATGGGAAAGTCTAATTTAGCGGTTACCAAACAAATATAGCTAAAGGATCAAAAGAGATAACTATGAATATCGTAAGGTAGGAAAATATCTATCAGAATCATGGTTTAACAAAGAAATTTCTATGTCATCTCTTGCGCTTACACGCTTTGTAGACATACCAAGCAAGTTCTAGATATATATATAATACATGGAATGCAACTAAACCTTACCGATCATGGCACACAAATGACTCAAAATAGCTCTTTTACTCTCTACTCAACAACATAATAAAATTCAAATGAAAATCATTTCAGAGCCTATTTTAATCTAGAGTCAAGTGGAAGAGCCTAAATGTCTCAAAAGAATTAGTCTACATTTCATGCACAAAATTCTGAGATTTACCCAATGTTGTATATGATGTACTTAGGCTGATTACTTAGAATTCGAGTGGTGTTCAGGTCTCCCTTCTTATACTTCTACCTAAAGACTAATTGTCACGACCTAAGCTTGCACCCTGGATGCGATGTGGTACTTAGGATCACAAGTGACCCCAAACAAACCCATGGCATACCATAATTCTATAATAACTGAACGACTGTAAAAGACTATTAAGCGTAAGCTGACTAAAGTAATAACCAAATAGCGAATAATAAAGAGAATATGATAAATTATAGATATTTGCTCAAATATTGAAACTCAAACTGAATCTAACATATACTATCTGAAAGCCTTCTAAAAGAACTGATGAGTTGCTAGGACAAACCCCTAGCTAACTCTAATGTCTAAAACTAAAACTGAAATAACAAAGTTGAAAATGAAAACTCTAGGCCTCGGCAGATGAGGACTCACTTCTATCAGACTGCTAGAAATCACCAGGAGAAACTAGCTGCGATTCTGAGGCTGGGTACCTGAGCCTATATCATAAAATGATATAGCACATAGAAATATGTGATCAATACTTGGAATCTACTAAGTATGTGAGATGTAAATAGAACATACATGTACTGAATACTTTTAAACTAAACTAAAATAACATGCAATGACCCTATCTAAAGTCAGAAATACTACAAATAGTATGGCATATGTGGGAATATTGTAAGAACTAATAAAATGAATTAGAGTCATGGGAATATCCAAAAATCTAATAGACTGGACTGGACTGAAACTCTAACTGTAGTAGACTGTGGGAGATCTTATAACCGACATATAACCACGTGAGCTAGACGTGGAGTTCGATGTATGCACCCTATTGAAGAGAGCCCACTATACCTTGCTAGCATATAGTGGCTAAGTTGTGTGATCACTATCTAGGCCCCATTCGGGCTAATAACCTACGGTGGTACATTGTTCTGGGAATCTGGGTGCGCTGATCCCCAGCCCACTCAGTGCTAAGTACTACTCCCAGTAAAAACCTAATTATATCTAACTATGTTGATAGCTCAAAACTTATTCCTAAGACTAAGTCAGAACTACTTATCTGGAAGTATTTTGAGAGTCTAAGGACCTGAATGAAACTATGTTCTAATACTTGTCAGAGCTGATTTATCTGAAAGTGTCGTGACAATCTAAAAATCAATGAACATGTTGATAAACTAATACTACTGAATATACTGAGTACTGACAATATTACTATGAATGAGCTTACTGGAGATGATGAAAATTACTATAAGGCACATTTGCATATTTCTACGAGAAAGTCATATATATGTGACACTTCATGCATTTTAAAACATTGCTAGTTTTATAAATACACTCTATGAAAAATCATCCCAAGTCCAATTTCAAGTGAGACATTGTATAGCTAAAATTACTGTCATGAGTATTTATTAATTCTAATCATGCAAGCGAGACATCATAGAGAAAGTAGGGAAAACATTCAACAGTCAAAAAAAACCTAGGTTATGATTTCTAGAAATACTTTATAGCTAGGGTTTGCTAAAACTTTGGGACACAAGGGTGAAAGGAGTACCCCCCTAAATCCCCACGTACCTGAAGAAGAATCCCACAAAATTAGCTTGGAAATTTTGAGAAGAGATGGATGCCCTAGTTCTTGGCTTTAGAGGAAAACTTTGAACTCTACGTATTGTTCCTATAAGTCTGGTAGAGAATGAGAGGAGAATGTCGACTTAATCCCTTCTAAACAAACCCCGATACGACATAGTTAATGTGTTAGGAGCTTAGAATTTAACAAAAATACCCCTGGGTAACTGTTTCAAAACCTTACTGTCCAGATCCAATGGGCCTCACAACGAGTCATTGTTGTGACCATGGCTCATCGAAACCAATCATTGATTCTAGGCCTGGGAAGTCAGTTTTTGGACTCCGACCAATGGACGGACAAGACGACTCGTTAGACACAACAACAGATTATTGTATCCAGTCGTATTGACGGGAAGGATTTCAAACAACTTTTAAACTTCTCTTAACTGATGGACAGAATGACCCGTTATCTGAAACAATGGGTCATTGTTTCCAACCATTATCACTGAGAAATTAAGCACTTTCTGGATTTCCTCTAACGGCTCCCTAGAATGAGTCGTTATATTAAACAATGACTCATCGCCTGGTTTTTGGCTTGGAAGACAAACTTTTGATCACTTTTTGGACTTGACAGAATGGGCAACACAATGAATCGTTGCCACTAACAATGGGTCATTGTACCACTTGTTTGATCTATGGAATGAAAACTGTAGGGCTGACAACGACTTAGAAAACAGGTCATTGTTACTGACAACAACTCGTTGATTGAGTCATTCTGAGACAATTTTTTAGTTTCTTCTCTGGATTTTCATTCAACCTCTGGGTTTGGTCTAAGGAACTTTTGGGGTGTTACAATATCTCCTCCTTGGGAACATTCATCCTCAATAAAGGCTAAGTAATCTGAAAGATTGGGGAAAGAGCTGCAATCCCGAACCGAAGACTATAAACTTATTATTGAAGGAATGACTAACTCCAAATTGAGATAGACATACAAACTGAATTTATGCAACTAGCATGCACACTAAAAAAATTAAAAGAGTTGAAGGGTATGGAACTGAATAGAGTATTGAGGAGGAATTTAGTACCGGATGCTGAAGCGAAGTTGGAAGGGAATAAGTAAGGGTATTTAGCCATCATATCTGCTTCTATTTCTCATGTATCTCCCTCAACTAGTTGGTTCCTCCATAAAACCTTTACTGAAGCGACCTCCTTGATCCTCAACTTACAAATCTGATAGTCTAGGATCCGAACTAGAATCTCTTTATAAGAGAGACTATCCTTTACACCAACACTCTCTAGAGGCATTACTGAGGTCTAGTCACTGATTTATTTCTTCAACAAGGACACATGGAAGACTGGGTGCACCGATCCCAACTCCGTAGGCAAATCCAACTCATACACCATATTACCAATGCATAGGATTTTGTAAGGACCAACATATCTAGGACTGAGCTTTTCTTTCTTCCCGAATATCACCATACCTTTCATAGGTGAAATTTTCATACCCATCATCCACAGAAAACTCCAGCTCCCTTCTCCTTACATCTGCATATGATTTCTGTTAGCTTTGAGCTATTTTCAGCCATTCCTCGATAAGATGAACCTTCTGCATAGCCTCATGCACAAAATTAGGTCCTATTAAGGTAGATTCACCAACCTCAAACCACCCTATAGGAGATCTATACTTCCTAACATATAATGCCTCAAAGGGGGCCATCTGAATACTAGAGTGGTAGCTATCGTTGTTTGCAAACTCAATGAGAGGTAGGTGATCATTCTATTTCCCTTGAAATTGCTCACACAATCCCTCAACATATCCTCCAGAGTCTGAATGGTTTGCTTAGCCTGGTCATATGTCTGTGGGTGAAAAGCTATGTTTAGCTTGACCTGAGTACCAAGTCCTTTTTGAAATGACTTCTAGAAGTATGAGGTGAACTGAGTACCCCTATCTGAAATGACGGACTAGGAAACTCCATGCAGTCTAACTAACTCCCAAATGCATAATCTTCTACTAAGTCTGTGGTCTTAAATGGTAGAAAATTTTCTGACTTAGTCATCCAGTCTTCAACCACCCAAATTGAGTCATGCTATCGGCGCGTGCGAGATAGACCTGTAATGAATTCGATGTTCACTTCTTCCTACTTTCAAGGAGGAATGCTAATAGCCTAAGTCATATCCCTAGATCTATGATGTTCAACCCTGACCTGTTGGCAATTTAGACACTTAGGCACGAGTTTTGCAATGTCCTTCTTCGTGCTATTCCACCAGTAGACTTCCCATAGATCACATAGACATTCTACTAAGGGCATCGACCACTACATTGTTCTTGCCCTAGTGATACAACACAATCATGTCATAATCCTTTAATAATTCTAGCCATCTCCTCTGACGCAGATTCAAGTCCTTCTGACTGAACACATACTGTAGACTTTTGTGGTCAGTAAAAATATCCACATGAACCCCACAAAGGTAGTGCCTTCAATCTTCAAGGAAAATACTACCACTGCCAGTTCAAGATCATGAGTCGAATAGTTCTTCAAATGAACCTTGAGCTTTCTAAAAGCATAAGCTATGATCTTGCCATGCTGCATTAGAACACAACCAAGGCCCACTATGGAGGTATCACAATAGATGACGAACCTGTTTGAACCTTTTGTCATAATCAAAACTGGGGTTGTAGTTAGTTGAGTCTTCAACTCCTGAAAACTCTTCTCACATTCATCAGACCACTGAAACTTATCCTTCTTTTGAGTTAGTCTATAAAAAGGAGAAGAAATGGAGGAGAACCCTTCTATTAACCTTCTGTAATAACCAACTAGGCCCAAGAAACTCCTAATGTCTATTAGAGAAGTGGGTCTTGGCCAGTCCTTGACTGCCTCTATCTTTTAAGGATCCACCTGAATACCCTCTCTGGAAACCACATGACCAAGGAATGCAACTGCTTTCAGCCAAAATTCACACTTGCTAAATTTAGTGAATAACTAGTGGTGTCTAAGAGTCTGCAACACTATCCTCAGATGGTCTGCATGCTCCTCCTTTGTTCTGGAGTAAACCAGAATATCATCTATAAAGACAATAATGAACATGTCCAGGTTACTACTTGAATAACCTGTTCATTAAATCCATAAAAGCTATAGGAGCATTGGTTAGTCCAATAGACATAAATATGAATTTGTAGTGACCATACCGAGTCTGAAGGCCATTTTTAGAATGTCATATTCTCTGAGATCTACCTTGAAAAAAACACTAGCTCTTTGAGTTGATCAAACAAGTAATCAATACTAGGTAGAGGATAACTATTCTTGACTGTGACCTTGTTCAACTAACATAGTGGATGCACATTCTGAGTGTACCATTTTTCTTTCGCATGAATATGACTGGGCACCCCATGGAGAGATGCCCCGTCTGATGAAACCGATATCTGGAAGGTCTTTTAGCTATTCTTTTAACTCTTTAAGCTAAGTCGAAGCCATTTTTTAAGGAGGAATTAAGATAGGCTGGGTATCTGGGAGAAGGTATATATGAAAGTCAATTTTTATTTCGGGTGGGACTCTGGGAAACACATCGGGGAACTCATTTACAATTGGACCTGGTTGAAGTATGGTGTCTAAAAACTAGTATCTTTGACCCTAACCAAGTGATAAATGCACCCCTTAGAGATTATTTTCTTAGCCTTAATGTATGAGATGAACCGACCGTTAGGTGCTGAAGTACTACCCTTCCACTCTAGGAACTGGTTCATTAGGAAACTAGAAACTAACAACCCTGGTTCAGTAGTCAAATGAGGCATATAAAGAATATAACCAGTCTATGCTAAGAATAAGGTCTAAGTCAACCATATCTAACTCTAATAGATCAACTATGGTGACTTTATGTAACACTGTGATCGGACAATCCCTATACACCCAGCTAGCTTTAACTGACTCATCAACTGGAGTAGAGACTGAAAATAGATCTGAGAGAATTTTTGGGCTAATGTCAAACTGAACAACAATGTAGGGATTCATGAAAGAGAGTGTGGCTCCTGGATTAGTAAAGAATAAACATCTATCTGGAAGAGACGTATCATACCAGTGACTATGTCAGGTGAGTTCTCCTGGTCCTGATAGGAGGATAGGGCATAAAAGTGGTTCTGGTGCTGACTTCCACCCGTACATGAGGTAGGTACCCTCCTAAGCTAAAGACCTTGTGGAGCTACCGATGTGGTGGACTAGGCCTTCTCCCATCCTACTAATGGGCAATCTCTCAATTTGTGACCCAGGTGTCATAACCAAAATAGCCCTCCTTGACCAGATGTCACTTACCTGAATGATTCTTGCCACATTTAGAACATACTAAAGTGTGGCTGCTGGAGATATGACTCTGAGACTGGGAGCCTGATACTCCACCCCTTTGATATTTGTGGGGCTTGGAAGAAGGAGCACTAGCTGACGAGGGTGCTCGGGGTTTTTTTTGCTGCTGTGGGCGACTACTACCGCCCGAACTCTGTTGATAGTACTTAAACTTTCCTATCCGTGCTCGTTTATTCTCCATCTCCATCTCCTTCAGTTTCTCTGCCTCTATATGCTGTGCATGGATAACGAGTGTGAAGATGTCCATTTCATTGATAAGCATGACAGTCCTGCACCCCTTGACCACCAAGTCTAAGACTCCATTCAAGAACTTGAGCATGCGAGCTCTCAACACTGCAACCATTTCTGGAGCATACTTTGACAATTGAGTGAACTTTAATGCGTACTTCTACACAGTCATGTCGTTCTGCCTCAATTTCACAAACTCAGTAGCCGTAGCTTCCCTTAATTCCCAAGGAAAGAATCTATCCAAGAATGCAGTCACAAACCCGTCCCACTCCACCGGACCAACACCATTTCACATTCCCTCTTTCCACTACTTATACAATATCTGTGCCACTCCTTTTAACTAATAAGCAGCTAGATCTGCATTCTCCATCAAAGGAACACCCATGATTTGGGTGAACTTCTGAATCTCGTTAATAAATGCCTACGGGTCCTCATCTACCTTAGACTCATGAAATGTTGGGGGATTCATTGAAGTAAAATCCCAGACTCTGGCAACAGCTGCAGACACATTTGCATTGACTAGTACGAAGACTTGATGGTTAACCTGGTTGGTCATCACCTGAGCCAGCATTTGGATAGTAGCCCGGAACTCTGCATGCGACACCTGATTGTCTTAAGGGGTTGGCTGGTTAGCATTGTCGTTCCTCCTTTCATTTCCTCTTTTGGGAGGCACCATTAACTGAAAAGGGTAGAGCACGAGCTAGAAAGACATTTTAGGGATTGAAACTCCATGCACCATAAGAATCATAAAGGAAAGGGAATTTTCCTAAAAATGCCTCATAGCCTCCCCCTCTTAAGTTTGGTGTGCTTCACACCCATAAAAAGGACTCTACTTTATGCGGCTTTCAGATATCCTAGGACATTCTAAACCTAATGCTCTGATACCAAGTATGTCATGACCCGAGTCTGCACCTTAGACTAATAAAGCTCAAACATACACTCCTGACAAAGTACGAAGCTGATGTTGTCAATAAAGAACCCAACAAAGGTTTGGGTCGATCCCACAGGGAACATGGTAAGAACTAGACTAATGCAGGTATTTAAGCTTTTACGGATGTTATCTCCATTTGAGGTTTATAGAAAAGAATTGAAAAACTAGATTTAAAATCAGTTGTTGTTTTTCAAGATTTGCAATTAACTAGGGTAAGTGTTCCCATGGGTTCAAAATTAATTCGAAATAACCAAAAAGTCAAATACAAACAATTAATCTAATCATAAAAGCCGTATTCCCTGACAACGGCGCCACTTTTTGATAATGCTCAAACTCCCATCTTTCTGACAAAGTATGAAGCGGACGTTGTCAATAAAGAGACCCAACTAAGAGGTTGGGGTCAGACCCACAAGGAATAGGGTAAGATCTAGACTAAGGTCGGTAATTTAACTTGTTGGTGAGTTATCTACAAATTGGGGGGTTTTAAAGAAAACAATTTTAAAGCACAAAGAATAATTGTGATTTAAATCAAGATTTAAACAAATAGGGTAAGTGTTCCCTACGGTTTATAACTACTTCGGGTATTCACATTAGTTAATCCCAATGCTTACTTGTATAAGTGATAACTAGGGTTCATCCAAATGGCGGTTCGTTCCTATTAGATGACTATACCCAATTAGCGGGTTAGGTTTCATGAGTGATTTCAAACTAACCGTTATCAATATGTTCTACGTTTAACTATCTTGCATTACGGCTCAAGTTAATACAATCATCATAAAGACCAAGGCTTTGTTGTAATTATCTTTTCCTAATCTCCACTTCTCTAGGTTCAAGCAAGTCCGAACGTTGTACACTGTTGAGAAACATTTAAAGATGAAGAGAATACAATGCAAGCTTTTCGCATTGGCTTTGAATAACTTTTGTGCAACCTAGTTTTGTTAAATCACCATAGTTCCCACAACCCCTAGTTGTGGAGGTGTTAGAATCTCATGGTTGTAAGAGTACAATTTGTATTCATAGACAAACACATAATTAAATACTTGCAACCAATGGTGGAAGAAAACCAGTACTGAATATCAAAGAACAATCTCAGAACAATGAGGAAATCGGAATTTGATCCAAGAATTGCTCCTCAAAACTTGATAACAATTCGCTAATAATATTCTTCACACACTACTACTTTGTTTTTATGTTCTCTCACTAAAATAAAATAAATAAAGATATTATACAGACATTAGAAACCTTTTCCTAAGCTAATGAGAATTTTCATATCTAGTATCGACGTAATGGCATTCAAACTATGACCCATAGCAATATTGTATGGGTGGTACCTGCTTCTCGTGCGTCGACTCTTGCAGATTTGTCAAAGTGTTGGAAGGCTGAGCAGCTTGCCACAGTCCTACGAGTCATACAATGCATCCGTGGTTTGTCCACGGAGAGCTTTGACATTTTACGGAAATTACCACTAGTGTTGTGGTATGGCTTGTACCTTTCTCCTACAACTCATTTTATTGTTTTCCTGAAGTTCTGCCAAGTATTAATGAATCTTCTGAAGTTCACACGGCTTATGGTACGGGTCGTATGTTGATGCAAAAAATCCATGAGTCCATTCATACTAAGAAGTGCTTGTGCAAATTTCTATGAACAATTCCATGAGTCGAGTTATGGCGCCGCCATCTTTGTATGGCTCGTATGGAAGTCTTATGTCGCCCTCCTCTTAATCCAGCCTTATGACTTTCACCACGATTCTCAGTACGGCTCATCTTGAGACTTGTACTTAGTTGATTTATGCTTTTAGGCTTCTTTTGCACATTTTTTTCTCCAACACTTATTTTCCTAAAATCAAAGTAAAAGTGCCTCATATCCATATAAATATACCTAAGTCCATGCTATTTTCTCGATTTTAAGCATCAAAAGTATTGTAAACTCACAACACATCAAGTATCATAATTTCTAACTAGCCCATTACAAGATCAAGTATGTTTTCACAATTGTAATTTGAGTACTATGCATATTAGGATTAGTATTTAGCATCGACAGGACGGGGTTCAGCCTGCCCAGGTCTCGGGGAGCAACATGCCACTGTAGGTATGATAGGAGTCCTCGCTAGAGAGTGTTTCCCTGACCGACTGGGCTCATGAATGGTATCACACCTTAATGTTTCTTACCCTTGGCAAGGTTTGAACACCCTACCAACTAAGGTTACAGGTTGGGCTCCATGTGTGCTCACATCGAAGTGTGTTGGTATGAAGTCTCCCATTGTTCCTCATGTTTTAAGTTGTTCACATTCAGGATTTGTAATACCATGTTTTATAGTATTTTGACCCATTAATTAGTTTATGAGTTCTGCTTATGATTTCCAACATGTTAAGGATTGTGATTTTACTTTGAAGACCTTGGGTTATTATACTTTAGATTATGATGAACAACTCATGTTTATGACTATTTCGATCATCATTTACAGCTTGCTGTCATACTCTCATGTTTTACTTATCATACATATTTCGATGGAATTCAAAGTACTAATTGTATATTTTTGCACTATCGTCTCATGATATAGGTTCGGGTAGTCAATCTCAATTACGCCGCTAGGTTCGATCTTGTCTAACTTCAACACGGTATTGGTGAATCCTCATCATCTAAGGACATGAGTTTGATATGTGTCCTTTTCTTATGACTTTCAATTTCAGATTTTAGTGGAGCTAGTTGGGGTTTTTGTCCCTTCACCTTATCATATGACAGGGGCTTTAGGACATGATGTAAAGATATATGGTTGTATTTGTCTTGGTTATTCAGTTTGTTGTATTATAGTATCTTAGACTTCCGCTTATTCCTTATGTTTCTATATGATGATTGTTCTGCTTAGTTTATGCTCTTAATTGTATATTTATGCATGTGTCAAAGGTTAGCTTAGAGCCATTTGTGGTTCTAGATCTCGTGTTACGATCTGGGATACATGCTTGGGTCATGATAGTTCCATCCTCTTATTCAAGATCCACAACACCATATGGAGTGATATTCATCACCTTAAAAGGCCTCGACCATCTAGTCTTCAATTTTCCGAAAATAGCTTGAGTTGGAATTGAATAATAATATGATCACTGAGCTAAAATATCGGTGTTGGATTTCTTGTCATGAGCATACTTCATTTTATCCTTATACATGGTTGAACTTTTAAATGCATAAAATCTGAATTCGTCCAATTCATTCAATTAATTCATTCTTAACTTTGTTGCATCATCCCGTCCATATTCGAGTTTCTTCGGGGCCCGCGTCACCTTATGTTCAAGCTTTACCATAAGGTGGCATGCTAAAATACCAAAACCAATCAATAGAGAGAAGCTCCTATGGGTGGTCTTTTATGTGGTTTTATAAGCCCATAGAGAATCATTCTAGTTTTCTAGACTAGTCGGTTCGCTTTGCATTAATAGTTTTTGCTAGGATGCTCTTTATTTTCTATTAAGATACCTCAACATCACTTTTTGGGTGTGAGACAGAGTTGGTACCTTGTGTTTGACCCGTACTTCATGAGTAAATCCAACACAAGCTTTGTTGCAAAAATGGGATCCACCATTGTGATTCATTTGGGAGTGTTGAATCTAGTGAAAGTATTTTTACGGCAAAATGCAATTACACTCCTTGCCTCATTATTAAGCGATGATTCACACGACCCACTTGGACACATAGTCCGTTGCTTCCAAGATATACATTATCTCTTAAGATCTTACAAATGGACCCATGAAATCAATGCCCCAAATATCAACATATTTCCACTTCAAGCACAAAATTGAGGGGCATCTCTTACCTCATTGATATGGACCCATATCGGCGATATTGATCGCACGTCTTCACTAGCATATTTTCATCATGATAAATATTGGGCCAATAGTAGCCACACTCTAATATCATTGTAATCATGTGATTTCCCTATGATGACCTCTCATTGGGGAGGCATGGAATACCTGAAAATGGGCATAATCTCAGCGTCATTCACACACCTTCGGATAATATTGTCCACACAAATGCAAAATAAGCAAGGTTCCTCCCAAAGTAGTGTCGCGTATCACTTAAGAATTATTTCCTTTGATATGACTTCAATCCCTCAAGTATCATTTCTTCTACCAAGTAATTTGGAATCCATATACAAAGATGTTGGGGTGCTAGTGATGGTGATTGTGCTCATACGAAAACATCATTTATCTCTAACTCCCCAACTGGTCTCTATGCATCTTCAAGGCGTGATAAGTAATTTGCCATTTCATTTTCAGTGTCTTTTCTATCCTTAACTGCAAAAGTCAAACTCTTGTAATAAGAGAACCCTTTGAATAGTCGAGAATTTGTATCCTTCTTCATCATCAAGTACCTCAAGCAGCATGATAAGTGCTAAACTGTCACCTTTGTAACATCCCAAAACTTTTCTAGACAAACTCAAACCTTACATGAAAAACCAGGATGAACCATAAATTTTTTGACACGAGCGGTAGTGGAATGACGCGTCAGTGACTAGAGGATTAAGTGGTTAGACTCGTGGCTTGAAGAAGTGAAGTTTCATCTAGGAGCCCAGGGGTAACGACCCACATGACAACTCATTGGATCAAGTAACGAGTCATGTGATGAGTCATTGAGTGGAAGCTCCACGGAAAAGGTTTAGTGAAGTAACATTGACATGATGAGTTGATAGGCCAGGAAGCGACTCGTTAAGTTAGTCGTTGGAGGATTCCTAGTGGTATAACCCCAAGCCAGTGCTCATGATGAAGGGAGGGGACGAGTCATTGGCAAGTAATGACTCGTCGTGACCAACCGTGGGGGTGAAAGGAGGAAATTTTGGTTCAGTGGTAATGGGAGACGTCATGAGTCGTTAGGTCTCATGATGACTCGTGATGACTTTGTGAAGTGGAGTCGTTGGCCAGGCGTGGAATTTTCAGGGGATTTTCCAGACATGGCCATGACTTGGCTGAAAGTCATTCCCAACCCCCGCGACTCATGGAGTGCCCCTGCGTGGGGACTATCAATAGGTTCCATTCACGAGTGTTACAAAAGAGGTATTTTTTTAACTTCAGCTATTTTTATCACTATATATGTCATTTTGGGGCACATTTTGGAAAGAATTAAAAGGAAGTAATCGACTAAGTCCCTCTCATTCACTCAACTCTCGATCATCAGAGCAAAGAGTTCTGACAGTTCTCTCGAGCAAGCTAGGAAGTTAAGTTTTCTCCTCAAATTCTCCAGATCTTTTTCAAGCATTTCGACACCAGGTATGTGGAAATTCAACAAATGGATTGTTCTTCCCTTGTTTCCCAAAATCCTTCTATAATTTCTCATCAGTTATAGGCCTGAAGTTCACCGTTAGGGTTAAATCATCGGTAAATTATGGAATTTCTTCACAGTATAATTCTCATGAGTATTGAGGGTTTTGTTAGTAATAATTCCGGTCATTATCTCCTTACATAATTATGATGATTTTATCCTAGTTCTTGAATGTAGTAATGTGGGTCTTGCATAATTGATTAGATAATGTCTTGCTTGAATCTATCAGTGTTAAATTTCCATGTTATTATTATCATATGAATTCTCGATCGGTTGCATGCTAGTTAGGTCTCGAGTCAAGAGTGTTGGTACCTTTAGTATCTTCCAAAAATGTCAGTTGATCAGTTTGACTATAGCCGGTTTATGAGGTGTCAGTACTGACTCTAAGTTATCAGTTAGTTCTTTAGACGATTACGACACTTCCAGATAAGCATCTCCGACAAGTCTTAGAACCATCGGTATCGGTTTTTAGTCTACCTTATAGTTCGAGCCCCAGGCCGGTTACGACGGCTTCCGAGATAAGTAGCTCTGGCAGGTCTTATAACACCAGTTACAGTTATCTGGTCCGATAAAACTCTCAGGGTACTTCTAGATAAGTATTACTGACTTAGTCTTGGGCCCCAACTTTGACCTATCATCTTAGTAGTCATATTAGGACTATCTAGTGAGAGTATGTCTTAACACCGAGAGGGTCGGGGTTCAAGCGCACCCAAGTTCCCAAAACTAAATTGCCACCATAGGTTATTTAGCGTAAATGGGCCAAGAAAGTGATTTCATAGTTCATGCTTTTATACCCTAGCAAGGTATATTGGGTCTTATCTGACGACGGTTCGCATATCGCACTAGCGTATGGAGTCGTGCAAGTAATATAATGGCTCTTTTTAATAACCGAGAAATTCGAACTCACAGGGACTGGACCCATTCCTCTAACTATCTATTTCAAGTGTGATATTAAATACCTAAAATAAGTCGATTTTAGAAGTTTTCGAGGGAGATTTAGTCAAATCTAATTTTGGTCAAATATGATAGATTCACTTAAGGAACAACATAGAGTTAAAACCAGATAATCATGTGCTATTATTTAAGTGTGAAACTATCAATTGTTGTCTCACATAGTAGAAATTGCATTTTCATGGCCTTTCGAGTATCTAAACACGACAAACTAGCCTCCTACTTTATTGAGAGCGAGAATTTGCTAATTCTAGTTAAGTGAAGCGATTAATTCGTGGATGTGGTTTACGTGGACATGATTAGGGACCCTCGTACCTAATCATTCAACTCAGCTTAGCCTCACACAACTACTTCTTCAATTGTTGATGTGATAATGAATTCTAAGTCGGTATCTAAATCGTCGTTTTTACATCAACCAATAAGGCATTAGGGATATCTCTATCCTAACACAAATTATCACAAAGTGAGAGATACAATCATGCTCCTTACATTCTCATGTTCTGACCTAGGTAAATGCTTCCTCAAGCAAATGCCTAAGTTAACAAGTATGTTTTCATGGTGTTCAATCATAAAAAACAGCAATAATCCAGAATGCAAGACAAAACAGCAATCAATAGCAATTCCAACACAACTTCGTAAAAACACAATCATAATTCATGGCTTCAACCCTCGAGGAAGGGTTCTAGCCATCATGTTAAATAAAACTACAAGAACTACAACTAAATTAACATACTTACAAGGAGTGGTAGAGAGAATTTGACACCTAGGTGAGTTCTCCCTCTTCTCCCTTCCTCCTAAGTGTTTTTCTAGAATAAAATCGTGAAAAAGTGTTTTTAGGAGCTAAGGGCTTAATTTATAGTAAATGAGAAACGTGCACAATTTAGCCTGTCGTGGAATGGCCCCGTGTCACGGGTGTATCACGGAGCACTGCCTCTGTGACATGGAGGTAAAGCGAGGCTCTGCGAAGAGTACCTGGGATGCAAAAATTGCCGAGGGTCACCGCGCTGCCGGCGTGACACGCTCCTCATGCCGCGCGTTGGCATGCTTCTGTCGCGCATCTGGCCTGGCGTGGCGGCGCAGCACGCTGGATCCTGCCTGCCTGCGGCCTCTTCTAGCGTGCCTAGCATGGGCGTGGCATGGCGCTAGGCCGCACGACACCGCGCTTGGCGTGCTTGCCTCTCTGGCGTGACCAGCCTGCCAAGGCATGCTCCTTGCCGACCTTCGCATATTGCTCCCGACTCCATTCCTCTACTTCACCAACTTATGAATTAGTTCCTCAAATTTATTAAAACCTACAAAACAAGGACTAATCATGTTGGTTAGTACATGTATTCACATTTATATAAAATTACATGAAAATGTATATAATTAATTGGCTAAACAAGAATAAATTAAGTTATAAAGCATCACTCGGGCATGCTATTTTAGCCCGAGATCACAACCCCACACTTAAAGTCTTGTTCGTCCTCGAACAAACCTTTCACATTTCATGCATATGGAGACTCACATATAGCTAATTTAGCAAAATAATTCCAGCTACGGCTATAATGATTATTTAAGATGACAGCAAGAAGCTAAAAATAGAGCATGCCGCGATTTAATCAATGACATGACATACAACTCCGTTAAGACTTCCTAACATCCAGAATCGACTCTCAATCTGCCAAACTCATGCCATCAACTGATCAAGAAATCAACATGAATTATATCCTTCATTCAACATGTCCTCACGGTGAGAGGAGTTACCCATTTCCTGCATAAAAACTTTTTTAAATCACAACATGTGTGGGTACATGAATAGAATTACCCTCACTCTCACAAAAGAATTCACATGCATCATGTAATGACCCATAAGCTTTCATAGTATTTTATTCCTCTAATTTAAGGATGTATGAATGTAGAATCAAGCAGGACTTTTTTAGGTTGTAATGTAGCTAAGGGCGGGTAGGTACTAATGTGGCCAATAATAGTGACTATCTTCCCTAAGCGCTTTTAATACATCACGCCCTCATTACGAACTTCCATTCCCTTACATCACCTTTTCTCCTTCCAGCTTTCTTTTTTCCTCTTATGTTTAACTTTATTTAGGCACTTTTGGCTTATTAGTAAGGGATTCTATAAGTAACTTTTCATTAATTTCTTTTCACTCCTTACCAATACTCCATTACTTTTCAACAAGTGCACCCGTGACCTTTCGCTGACTTTTATAAGCTTGTACTTTTCCTTCTTTTTCATTCTTCTCACTCCATTACTCTTTCGGATTTTCAATTAAGCGCTTAGGAGTTTTGGATCAAGCTCAAGGCTCAATAGAAAAAGGATTAAACCCATGTTGCGGCTATCAAAGAATAGGCTCACGGCTCAATGCTTCCAAGTTGGTATTGAGGTAGGTATAGTGAGGGATGACATTTAGGTTCATTCAAAGAAATGCCTAAATCATCTCCTACAATTCACATCCTTCATTTCATTTTATAACCACACCAGGGAAAGTTCTAGACCTCCACAATAGCCTGAGAATGCTCAAAAAACCTTACACTCATGGCACATGCTCAATTCAAAACACATTAAATGAGACTCCTTAACTTCGGCTAATCACAAAATTCAAACATTAAGCTTCAATCATATTGAGTCAAGTTCAAGAGCCTAAGTGTCTCACACAAAGTTATACACTTTTTGTGCTTCAACACTGCACATACTTGGATCTTACAATCATTTAGCATAACAAGAACATCCTAGCCATCGATTATCCTGCGAGTTCAAAACCCAAAACCTATTAGCTAAATTTCCTCAAGACAGTGTCATCCATCCATTGTCAGGAAACAGTCCCTAACTACAGCTAAAACATTATATACAAACAATTAAAAATAAAAAATTAAAAAAACTCAAAATTCATAAAAAAAAAAAAACCCCAAAAACAAAAAACAAACAATATAAAAAATATAAAAAAACTCAAAATTTTCAAAATTTTCAAATTTCTCACAAGCACATTCACCAAACACGTTAAGCACAAAAATTTTGAAATTTTCTCCCACCCCACTTAAATCATGCTATGTCCTCATGGCATCAAATTAAATTAAAGGATGAAATACTCCTGAGCCTCTATGCCAATCTAAAAGCTTGTGCTTTTTTCTTTCAAGTTTTGGAGATGGGGAGTTTAACCCCACACTTCTTCTATTTCATGCTCCTTGGCTTCCTCCTTTAGCTGGGTACTCGAGACTTCCCTTCCATGACCTTAACTTTTCGCAAAACACACACACACAATGAAAACAGCAAAATCAACACAAACAAAAAATCACATTGATTGTGCCTGTGGTACCCTTGGGTTGCCTCCCAAGCAGCGCCTAATTTTCATCGCGGCTGACGTGGTGTCCTTTTCGGGACATCCTCATACACAGGTTCTCTTTCGAGAACCATCTCCTTCTCTTTTGATATTTAGAAGAAACAACCTCCTCTTGTTAACTCTCTTCCTCCAACTTCTTCTTAATTTGAAGCCCTTTGCTCCAGACTCGGGCTGAACACTCGTCATTACCTTTGGCCATGCACTTGTGGAATCCTCCACCCCACACTCATCCTATGACAACACACTAACCTACAAAGGTTTTACGCGAATTTGTGGATGGGTTCATTTCTTGGTATACTCTCGAAAAGAGTTATTCATCATCCTCGACCCTCATTTTCCAGGGTCCCTGCTTTCAAGTCATTCACCGCTCCTCCGGTGGCCAAGAATGGATTTGTCCCAAGATTAAGAATTTTGGTCATCTTTGAAAATCTAAGACAATAAAATCAACTGGTATAATAAACTTACCTACTTTGATGAGAAGGTCCTCTATGATTCCCTCGGGTGTCACTCGCGACTTATCAGCCATCTGCAGCTCAACCTCGTTGGCCTCGACTTTTCCAACCCTGGTGTTGAATAAAGGCAGGGGGCGTGGGTTAGCTATTCCCTAAATCACACAAAGCTCGTAGCACTTCGGCTTTGCAATTTGTATGGGAGGTAAACTCCTGGATCTTGGGCTATAGTTTGCTCAATACCTGGGCTGCACTCTCAGTTGAGTGCTTACGTCTGAAATCCTTTTAATACTAACTGGTTGCATCACATCCTTCAGTGTACGCATATTTCGGCATTTCCTGCAAAACAGCACATAAGGCAATTTATGAAGTCTTGAAACTCTAAGGGCTTACCGAGCATTCCTCTCCACCACTCTTCTGATTTTGAAAATGTGGATGGTTATTGCTGTTGAACCCAAGGATGTATTTGTTGCTAACTCGTATCCAATGTCTGATGGAGTGTCATTTAGTCAATAACCTCAGTGCTTTTCACCACTAGCTCTTTCAGGCTTTGCATCAGGATAATGCACTCATCTTAAATGCAGTGATCTGCAGTGATCCAGCATCGCTTGGTAATCCCCCTGCGATCTCATGTTTTGAGCGGCTTCTATTCGACCCACTTGTTTTTCAAGATTGCGGGTGGGCACTTCTTGGCGATTCTTTAAGTCACATTTGCCATCCTGCTTTGATTCTCTGCTAGTTGAGTGTGGGTCTCCATGATTTTCTGCAATGTTTCCTCAATGTTCTACTCAGTTGCCCATCATTCTGCCTATTCTCTTGATACTTACATTGAGGGTGCATATAACTCTTGCTTTTGGTTTCCACCCCAAGAAAAATTCGGGTGGCCTTGCAAATTTACATTTGGAGTTGTTTCCAAAATTCTGATTGTTCTGTGCACATTTCCAACAAAATTAGATTCGGATTGGCTCCACAAGCTTCTGCATTGTGCCTAGTATTGCCACAAATTTCACACCAACTAGGAGCTGTTGAATTGCATGCTGGCCCTTTGTTGTTGGACCTTTTCGGTTTATTGAGCCAGAGTCATCATACGATCTTTGGAACTAAGCTAACTGTGCTGCCATGGCATTCATTCCATCAACCTCTATCAGCCCTGATCTCTTTCCTGCCCCTCTCTCTTATTTCGATTTGTGCCACTCTGGATTTCCTTGAGCAATTCTGTTCAAAGTGTACAACTCATCATACGTCTTCTCCAAGGCTTGCCCACGTATTACGAGTCTAGCAATATTTTTGTGTGTGGGTCTAGATTTTCTACAAAAGATATGGGCCAGCACTTCATTACGATTGCTGGTGATGGGGACATTCTCTCAACAATGACTTGAATCATTCCCAAGACAAATATAAGTTCTCATTAGTCTTACGCTTGAAATTTGAGTATTTCACTTCGCAACTTTGCGGTCTTGCCTAAAGGAAAGAATCTGATAAGGAACTTCTTAGCCAAGTCATCCCACGAAGTTATGGAGTTTGGTGGCTCAACTTTCAACCACTTTTTCGCCTCTCCCAACAGTGAAAATGGGAAGAGGGTAAGTCGGACATAATCTGTGGACACGCCGGTGGGGACAAACGTGTCACTAATCTCTAGAAAGCTCACGTAAGTGCTGCTGCGGGTCTCATGTGCCATCCTAGTGAATTGACCACTGAATATAACAACTGCACCATGTTCTGTTTAAGCTCAAAGTTCCCTCAGGCTCCGGTTTCCGGATTACTAGGATTCACATTAGTCGCTAGTGGGATTGCCACTTCGCGAACTGGTCTAAACTGCCATTAGCTTCCGATGATAATTGTGCTTGTCCAGCGGGTGGTTGTTGTTGTACCTTTTCTTGAAGTCTCTTCAGCTTTTGCTCCTAGAGCTACTCTCCTTAAATGGATTTGACGTTTCAGGTTCAAGCAACGGTTCCACAAGCTCTCTATTTTTAGCCAGCTCGGCAGGACAATCTGTCACCTGCAAATAATCAGACTAAGACCAAGTTTCTCAACACTTAAGGAAATTTAAAAATCACATAAAAACAGATAAATTATCAAAACTTCGCTGAGCCGGCAACCAAAGCAATGACGGTTCCACATATACCGCAAGCGTACGGGTCGTGCCAGTAATATAGTGGCTCTTTTTAAGAACCGAATGTCGAACCCACAGGAATTGGACCCATTCCTCCTAACTATCTATTTCAAGTGTAATATTAAATAATAAAATGTTGATTATAGAAGTTTTCGAGGGAGATTTAATTAAGTCTAATTTTGGTCAACGATATATTCTGAATTCACTCAAGGAGCAGCATAGAGTAAAACCAGATAATCATGTGCTATGCAATTGCAATAGGTTAAGTGTGAAACTATCAATTGTTGTCTCACATAATTAGAATTGCATGTTCATGGCCTTCGAGCCTCTAAGCCGCGACAAACTAGCCTCACTACTTCGTTGAGAGCGAGGATGCTAATTCTAGTTCATGGGCAATTAATTACGTGGATGTGGTTTACGTGGACATGATTAGGGACTCTCGCACACCTAATCATTTAACTAAACTTGGCTACAACTACTTCTTCGATTGGTGATGTGATAATTCTAAGTCGGTATCTAAATCGTCCCGTTTGATCAACAAAGCAAGGCATTAGTTATATCTCTATCCTAACACAAATTATACCGTGAGATACAATCATGCTCCTCACATTCTCATGTTCTGACCTAGGTAAATGCTTCCTCAAGCAAATGCCTAAGTTAACAAGTATGTTTTCATGGTGATCAATCATTAAAAAAAATTTATGAGTATATTATTTATTAAAGAGAAATTAAAACAGCAATCAATAACTTAATTCCAACACAACTTTGTAAGAACACAATCATAATTCATGGCTTCAACCTAGAGGTTCTAGCCTTACTGTTCGTAAAACTACAAGAAGCTATAACCTAAATTAACATCTTACAAGAATTGGTAGAGAGAAGGGAATTTGACAAACGCTAGCTGAGTTCTCCTCTTCTCCTTCACTCCTAGGTGGTTTTCCAGAATAAAGTCGTGACAAAGTGTTTTTAGAATAAGGGACCAATTTATAGTAAATGAGAAACGTGCACAATTTAGCCTGTCGTGGAATGGCCCCGTGTCACAGGTGTATCATGGGCAAACGCCTGTTGACACGGAGGCTTGCGGAGGCTCTCTGATTCCCGGATGCAAAAATTGAGGTCACCTTGGCTGTCGGCGTGACACGCTGCTCATGTCGCACGTTGGCATGCTTCTGTCGCGCATCTGGCCTGGAGTGGCGACACTGGCGCGCTGGAGCCTGCACCATGCTGCCTCTTCTCGCGTGCCTCGCATGGGCGTGGCACTGACTGGCCCCGCTGACACACGCCGGCGTGGCACGCTGCCTTGCTCGGCCAGCCTTGCCAAGGCATGCTCCTTGCCGACCGTCGCACATTGCTCCCGACTCCATTCCTCTACTTCACCAACTTATGAATTAGTTCCTCAAATTCATTAAAACCTACAAAACAAGGACTAATCATGTTAGTTGGTATGTATTCACATTTATATAAAATTACACGAAAATATTATATAATTAATTGGCTAAACAAGACTAAATTAAGTTATAAAGCATCACTCGGGCATGCTATTTTAGCCCGAGATCACAACCCCACTTAAAGTCTTGTTAGGTCCTCGGGTAAATTAAGTTATAAAGCATCACTCGGGCATGCTATTTTAGCCCGAGATCACAACCCCACACTTAAAGTCTTGTTCGTCCTCGAACAAACCTTTCACATTTCATGCATATGGAGACTCACTTATAGCTAATTTAGCAAAATAATTCAAGCTACGGCTATAATGATTATTTAAGATGACAAGCTAAAAATAGAGCATGCACGATTTAATCAATGACATGACATACAACTCCGTTAAGACTTCCTAACCTCAAGAATCGACTCTCAATCTTAGCAAACTCATGCGCATCA
>JACEIK010009699.1:0-24025 GCA_018107945.1 Datura stramonium | reverse complement strand
CTATTATATAAAAAAACTGACATCGTCTTCTTCCTCGAATTCAAGTACTAAATACATCCAAAACACCTCAAAAACTACACCAAATCATTCTAAATTTCAAATTTAGGCTCCTCAATACGTACCCAATCTTTTATAACAATACTCACTCATAATGGAGTTTATTTATGAAAATTCAATTACCAAACTTTGAAGTTTCAAGTTTCAACAATAAACGCCAATGGAGTTTCTGCTTACAACAATCAATACAAAAGAAGGAAAGGAAAAAACGAGAATGTATAGATAGAAAAACAAGAATAGAGGAAGAGATCGATGTTTTTAGGTATATTGAAAATTACATAGAAAAATAGTATTGTAAATAGTGTAGACATGATTTATGATTGCTTAGAGTAGGGATGAACATGGTACGGTATGATACGGTATTAAAAATTTTGATTTGGTAATTTCCTTTCAGTTTTTAAAAATATTATATCATTACCACATCAAATTAATTCGGTATAATTTGATATTTAAAAGTTTGATTTTGGTATTTTACGATATGATAAATCGGTAATCGTAGTTTGTTCGGCTTCGACTTACATATACTCATATAATAGAGAATTATATGTATTGAATAAAAAGTGACTTATGCATGTAGCATGACAAAGGGTAAAACTCGTGGCATTGGAAAAAGATTTTCGAGGAAACTAGTTTGATGAAATGGCCAGTCTTTGGGGACATGGTCAATAGAGCTCGACTCCGACATGTTTTTGAGGTCATAATATAATCCTCATCGGTAAATGGGTGGGAACTCATGGTCATAGAATAGCGAAGCACTTGTGTTCCAATGACGTGACACATGGGACAAAAGGGACAAATATATCAAAAATACTCATATGAAATCCTGCAAACTACGAAAGAATGTTAACTGACATGATTAACGATATTTTCACATGGAATGCAACCATTAGGCATGGTACTTTAGTGCTCGCATGGAGCCTTTTCATTGGTTGACGTATTACCTTTGTTACATATAAGTAGTAGTTTTAGCACAATTGTAAATTGATGAGATTCTAAATAATACAAAAAGCAATAAATTATTTCTCGTGCTTCAAGTTTTCTAGATTTCATCAAGTCTTTATTTCACAATCTTTAATCTTCAAAAACGTTTTCAGATCTAAGGCTAACTATAGCTTTATGTCATCAGATCCATCACAAATGGACAATACTGGAGTTCTTCGATTTCTAATTATCTTTCTTTATCATTTTTATTGCTGTCATTTTAATAATTTAAGGTTTATTCGTGAACAATATTTAACTGCTAACCAGATCTAACGAGTTATATTGAGATGTGTGTCCTTGACCTTATATAAATTTAACTATACCATTTTTATAATAAATGGTTTGGCGCCTATTGTGGGTCCATAGTAGTTATATGTTGGTTTAATTCATCACCCTTTCTTGTTAGCTTAAGTACTATTTGTTTTACAGGATTTACATATGGCAAATGAGAACTAAAACAACAAAAATATGATTGACCTTTGGGATGAAAAGAACATCTCTAAAGAAGAAATAGAGTTTGATGTTGAGGATCTAAATTTAGTTAACGTGAACGTTCGAAGGGGATGAGAAATAGGATACCTGGGGAAGCATATTCGTGATGAGATGAGGGTAAAACATATTTAGATGGTCTTAAAGAAGCCTTATAGCTTCTCACCGATCAACAAAAATATATAATGGATAACATTATTGCACAAGATTTGAGAGTGGTGGAGTTGCATAATACACTGACCCAAATGGTTTTTAACAGCTCTGGAGGTAATAGACAAACACCACCAAGAACATCCACATCGCAAAAAAGTCCTAAGGGTGAGTTGAAATTTGAAAATCAGACGGGAGAATGCAGAACTAATATAATAGGAGCTAACCCCGAGATACCAATAACATTCCCATTAGTGGTTGAGTTGATTAGGAAGGAACTCAAGTCTGATTTATTTGAATTGAATACCCGGATGAATCAGATTTAGGGAGAATCTCTTATCCTGAAGGGTCTGAATTTCTAGAGCTATTCAAAGCTGCCTAACAAGACCAATGCCACACTAAAACCAATCTTAAAAATATTCAAGATGTCAAATATACCGAAGAATGATGGAACCATGGACCCGCATGAGCATATCTTATCTTTCACCACGACTGTCAAGGGAAATGATTTGACCAGAGATGAGTTTAAATCATTCATGATCATAAAATACAGGGAGACCCTATATGGAGGTGCATTGGTATTGTATTCTTTACTACTTAAAGATTCTATTAACTCTTTTAATATTCTTACTGATTATTTCGCTAAGAACATGTCGATGCAAGAAGAGTGCAACCCAAAAGGGCGAACATCTTCAAAATAAAGCAAGGTGACATCGAGCTACTTTGAGACTTCGTCGCCAAGTTTAGAAAGAATGAATGATTCTGCCAATGGTACCAGATAACTGGTCCATGGAAGTTCTCACAAATGGCTTGAACCCTGAAAGCTCAGTCGCTTTCCTTAAGCTTAAAGAAAACTTGACAAAGTTTAAGGCTACAACTTGAGCAGACGTCCATAATTGGTATGAGTCAAAGATTCGGTTCAAGAATAATTTTTGCTGATCTCATGATAAAATGCTTAAGGTATGGGAAGCCGATAGAAAGCTGATCAATGGTTAATTTCAATGGGATTTAGATTCAAAATTGGCTAAAGGCAAGTTTTACAACCGCTATTCACCATATTTGACCAATGCTAAGGCCATTTCGAGCTGAGGACCTTCGGGAGAACCTATTTTTCAGCTTATGGATAGGCCTTATTTTGATAAATAGAATGACAAGGACCAAGGATACAAGGGATTGTAGAGTAATAAAATAGTTAAAACTTCGAGTTTGATTTTTATGGTCTAGCAAGGTCCGCAATTGTACAGTATTTCAATGTCAGTTTGACCCAATTAGTTTTGACAATTTGAAATATCAAAGAAGCACAGTTCCCGAAGCCTATTAAATTAGATCCTAACACCAGAGATTAAAATCTCTGGCGTGACTTTGGGAATCATGGACATAGAACTGAGGATTGCAGGAATCTTCAACAAGAGGTTAGGATACTCCTAAAGAATGGCCATATGAAGGAGTTTTGAGTGATACAGATTAAAACAATTATGGAAGGGAGGCTAAAAGGAGCAAGATATTGGCAAAACCTGATAATCCCGACAGACAATCAATTGAAAATGTTGTACATCATCAAGTGATATCCCAGAATAACTACTTAATGATACTCTAGTAGTGTTTTCTTTTACTTATGGTCAATTCCTATAGGTAGGTTTTGTACTTGACAACTGATCATGCCCAAATTATACCTCTCAATAAAGTATAAAGCGGTCGCTATCAAATTTAGTAGCCAAACAAAGTTGGAGTTGATTCCATAGGGAATAGGTGAGAAATAATACGTCAACAGTGATTAATTCAACCGGTCAGTATTTTAGAGAAGGGTTGCAATAAAAAGAAGTAATTTAAACTAATATTTCATTTGTATCAAATATATGAGAAAAAACTAGGACTGTGTTCCCCATAATTTCATAACATAGTAGGTTTATCTTATTAGTGATCTATCCTAGTGAATTTCATGCAAGATTGACAATTATGCTCATCTAACGTCTCTCGACCTATATAGACGAATTTCACTCTAAATCCTCTCAGACTTTAGGTGTTCATTTTTTTCCCTCGTCATAAGTCTTTGAGTGACTACCCTTAGTTATAGCTCAAGTCAATTAAATGAGGGTTGGTAGCCTCAAATTTTTATTGTTATTCTCTTTTCCTAACTTCAACCTCTTTGGTCAAGCAAGTTGATGATACAGACGCCTTTCAAAAATAGCAACCGCTAAAACTAATTAAAATGAAGAGAATAAGAATACACTCAATTTCACCATTCAAGAATCACTATTTTATTTTACCTACATCCATTAATCCATCATGCCATAACCCTAGCTAAAGAATTTGGCCGCTCATGTTTGAAGAAATAATAACACAATATATATAAGAAGTCATGATGATCACTTACAATAAGATGAAATTGTTTGACTGTTATACCCCGGAAGCCCAAAGATCAGACCCGGGAGTTGAAATGGAGAAAAGTATAAAAACTAGCACCAGACATAGAACGAGTCATGAGATGACTCGTTGGTACATCCCACGAGTTGTGATGTGACTCGTGGGGAGGGAAGTGAGGAGTTTGGAAAATTTAGGGAAAAGGATTCCCACGGACATGACCACGACTCGTGGTCAGACCCCACGAGTCGTTAGGTCAGTCGTGAGGTAAGTGAGAAGTAGAAGAGAAGAGTGCAGGCAGTGTACATAACGGGTGGTGACCACGAGTCGTGGTCACCAGTAATAAGTCGTGAGTTTGCCCGTTAAGAGCCCAGGAGACCTATTGAACAGTGAACCTCACGAGCTAAGCCACGAGTTGTGACCTGTGACCACGAGTCGTTAGGTCCCTCATTGGGACCACCTGACAGTTATTTTTTGTGAATTTTGTAAGAGCTTTTCTATAATTCCTAAGTTTCTAAGGCCTAAACTACGTCGTTTTGAGTTATGAATAGTGACTTTTAAAGGGGTTAAGTTCATTTTAGGCCTCATTCATCATGCATGCAAGGTAGAAGACTAGAGAGGGTGATCAAGCCTAGAAATCATCAATTCCTTATCAATTTCCTATTGGGAATCTAAATAAGTGTTAGAATCAACTACCAACAAGTATGTAGGGTTATGAATGAGTGATTTCTTTCACACCCATGCCCATTCCCTCTCTAAAGTATGAAATTCTATGTCTAATCTATGGAGTTTTAACCCAAATGCATGAATCCTCTATTTCTACACATGGGTGTGATTTGATTATGATTCTACTATTGAATTATGAAGCATGGGCAAATTTTAAAATGTTTTCAATTCAAAATCATGATTCTAGTTTTATGAATTAAAAACCCATAGATAAAATGTTCATGAAAGATGAGATTTGTGATGAGTATATGATGATGATGAGATATTATGATGTAAAGCATGTTTTGAAGCTACCCATGTTTACAATTATGTTTTTGATAAGAATTGAGTATTTCTAAGTATAATAAAGTTTTGGGCAATGCCCACATGTTAAGTATGAATGACGATTCTCCTGAATTAAGCTTACCACATGATTTTGGAGCGAAGACTCCCAATTATATTTTCAGCTTGTGGTATGTTTTGAGTTAAAATTTTCCTATGTATAGCTTACCACATGGTTTTGAAGCAAAGACTCCCAATTATGTTTCCAGCTTGAGGTATGTCTTGAGCTAAAGCTTCTCATATGCATGATTTCATATTTGAGATGTATTTGATCATTGATCTTCGTCAATAGACGATGTTGAGCTTTGTTATAAAATGATGTAAGAGCACATGCATGTTTTGGGAGTAATGTCTAGCACGAGTAGGCCCGACGTTCAGGTAAATTTCATTGTCTCATAAAATTTAATTTCTAATTTAATATTTTATATTATATATATTACCTCAGGACCTCCTCGTGACTTCCCCCTACCCGAATGGGCCATCAGCTTGATATCGATATCATGGTATCATCCTAGCCTAGCAAGACTTTGGGCGGCTCCACCCAATTGAGTGTGATAGTTGGGACCCACGTAAACTCTATCGTGGTATTCCGGTTAAAGAATAAGTCTCCACTATTCCTCATGATTTCAGATATGCATATTTCATTACTCATGAGATTTATATATATATGCATGTTCTAAAGCAGAGTTTGACTCAATGTTCATTTTACTTATAAATGTCGGGTAGCTTTGAGTCAATCGAGTTAGTATGATGTTATGAAGTTATGTCATGTAATGTTATAAAGAGATCATAATTTTAGAAAAGAATGCATGCAAGCCCTACTCATGAATTCTTAATGTTTATGTTATAATATGCATTGCCTTTAAATGATTTTGTTTACTTTAGCAGCAGTTATACTTATCACCGCATACTCGGTACATTCACCTTGCCGGCCGCATACTCTATGTTATCATTTCATGATACGGGGCCAAGCTCTCGGGTTCATTTCCCGCTCGTAGTCAGCTTATCGTAGTTAGTATTCTTATTGTGGGTGAGTCCTTATTTTCCCGAGACTAGACTATTCGACTTACCTTTATGTATTTAAGTTTCGGTTTTATTGAGTTAGTTGGGGTCTTGTCCCATCAACTCATCATAGAAGCTATTCGGAACATATGTATGTATTAGTTTGGATTTTGTATTTATGTTGTGTTTAAGTTAGACTTTCGCTATGAGTATCTTATTGATTATTCAGTTTCTTGATTGGGATTAGATGTGTGCTCATGCCATGGGTTGAATTGGGGTCTCTCAGGCTCCTTGTCCCCTGTTATGTCCAGGGCCCCCGTTCGGAAATCGTGGCTTGGTATGAGAGAAATAGGTTTGAAGTGTCCTAGGGTGTCTGACAACCGCGTTGAATAGAGTCTTTTTCATGAGTGTGAAGTACGCCACATATGAAGAAGATGCTACGAGACATTTAAGAAATATTCCCTTTCTTTCATGATCTACGTACCGTGCGATAAGAAGTCTTTCTATCCTTATAATTCGTGCTATTCGCGATTGAGAATCATGCTTCCCGGGGGAAAGAATGAATGGTAGGAGAAATGGAAATAGTAGAGAGCCACGAGGATGGCAATGGGAACAGGAACTATGACCCCACCAGTTCAGGAGCACCAAGCACAGGAGCCGGTCGCTCCACGGCGAGTTTCAGGCTGCTATTCAGATGCTAACGCAGGCCTTGGCCGCATAGGTCAATGTGAGACCATTTGCACATGTTCACAAAAATGGTAATGCAACGGCGGCTCTAGTCAAGGAACTTCTTGATGATGAACTTGCTAGAGTTCCTTAGGTCCAAGGTAGATGAGGACCCGCATGAGTTCATAGATGAGATTTTCAAGATCACCCAAGTTAATGGGGGTGAATGGAGTTGAGTGCATAAAATTGGCCTCTTACCGGTTGAAGGAGTCGGGCATATGCCGCCAATGGAAGGATAGCGAGGCACCGGAGCAGGTCACAGTCACTTGGGAAAGTTTCATGTCACATTCTTGGATCGATTCTTCCCTCATGAGATGAAGGAGAAGTGAAACGAGTTTGAGTTCGTGAATTTGAATTAAGGGAGAATAAAAGTACAAGAGTATGCTCTCGAGTTCACTCGCTTATCGAAATATGCCCCGAAATTTGGTAGCCGATTAGAGACGCGGGTGAGAATTCGTCCATGGAAGTAGCGGGATATTTGGACAAGGATTATAGGACCACTATGCTCCATCGGTATATAAGATTTCCCATGGATAGTATTTGTACACCCAGATGGAGAGGCGGCATATACGAGGAAGTAGGGAGGCCAAGGAGCTAGGACCAATGACCATAGATTCTCCGGCCGAGGTCAAGTGGTGGGCAGCGACGGCGAGCTCACTAGAATCATCGGCTCAACTTCTTTGAGGTGGTGTGCCATCCAGATCTAGACATGATCGAGAGAGGGTGAGAGCATCAAGCTCGAGGTCAGAAGCGACAGACCTCGAATTCTAGCATCCCGGCTGCTCGCGAGATGTGGTCGGGGGCACACGAGGCTAGTGCTTGCGGGTTCAGGTTCTTGTTTGGGTGTAGAGCCCAAACATATGCTTAGGAATTGCCCAACAACGAGCGAGATCAGGTTGAGGCCGAGAGCCCAGCTCCTAGTTCTTGGCCCCTGCACTCCAGCCCATGAGGGGAATCTGCAACACGAGCGCGGTGGCGCCTAGCAGGTACCTGCTTTAGTGTCCCTTCGAGGCTTGAAGGAGATGTCTCCTGGATATCGTCACTAATATGTTGTTAGTTTTTCATATTGATGTTTATGCTTTGCCAGATCCAGGGACTACCTTGTCTTTCGTGATGCCTTATGTGTGAGCGAGTCAGTCCAGAAGTCTTGTAAGAACCCTTCTCGATTTCTACTCCAATAGATGGCTTCCGATTGCAACTAGACGAATTGTATAAAGGTTGCCTAGTCTCGATCCTTCAGAAATCACCTCAACAAATTTGATAGAGTTAGCCATGACCGATTTTGATGCGAATTCTCGGCATGGATTATTGTTGCATGCAATACTTCAGTTAATTGTAGAACCCGGTAGAGTTCGAATTTCCGGGTGATCCGGTCTTAGAATGGAAGGGTGTTACTACATTAAATTCTAGACATGTGGATGGCCTATTCGCATGTTAGTTAGAAGTTTTGGAATGCCATACATGCTAGGAAAAGGCCTGGGAAATGACCGGATAAAGACACGTCGAACCATCGCAAGAGAGGCTGACGGACCTCCTCCACGGTGCCGGCGTGTCACGAGGAGACTCACCTCGCGATGGCCAACGTGCCACGGAGGTGAGTGCATCTCAGTATAAAAGCCCCAAACTTCAGTTTTACCTCATTTTAACTTAAAATTTTCCAGAGAACAGACCAGAAACAGAGGCCACGAGAGAAGTTAGTGAGATTTCCTTCCGTTTACGTCGTCATGCGTGATAAACTCAAATTAACTCCGAATACCAAAGTATAAAGCAGCAAGAGAGCATTCCTACGGGTTTTAGTTTCGCAAATTCGTCAGGCGAACCATCGTGCTATCGAGGCTAAGGTAAG
This sequence comes from Datura stramonium, assembly GCA_018107945.1. Taxonomy (NCBI): domain Eukaryota; kingdom Viridiplantae; phylum Streptophyta; class Magnoliopsida; order Solanales; family Solanaceae; genus Datura; species Datura stramonium. The sequence continues at coordinate 15,366 of JACEIK010009699.1, read as the reverse complement.
TGGAATTGCTCCAAATTAGTGTCAATATACCCCTAGCCTAAAGTGAGTATTTCTCCTTACGGACTTCCGGGGAAATAGCGAGTTTTCGGCCGTTTTTCGATAAGTTAAAGTTTGGGCTATATATATATATATTAAAGTGATATTTCTCTCAGAATATTAATGTATTTAGTCTAATTGATATATATGTATGCAGTTGGGAGAAATAGGAATATTGACCGAGGAATTACACCAATTAGGCAATCGAAGCAAGGTATGTAAAGCTTGTTCCTTGACAAGTTAGTAATCCTAGTATAATATAACATGAACTCTAGAAGAAAGAATCCAGAAGTCAGTATTGAGTCAGTATGAATCCAGCAAGCATATTTTATATTTATTATACTATATTGAAATAAGAGTCGGTAAGCTCGGTATTGAACGGCAGACTATTATTTTCAGATACAGTTAGCCATTGTAGAATCGATTTAATATAGAAAAGAATTCCAGAATAGAATATCCAAAACATGGATAGTATTTTCAGATCAAGAACATACTTGCTATATGTGAATATTGTTTGTTGAGACTTGTTTGTGCTGTGAGGGCACCTTAGACTTCCTTCTTTGCCCGGGGTTAATAGTTGTGTCGACTCGCCCGCCCAGAGGAGTGAGATACGTCACTCAAGTGGAATTCCGTCCGCAGTAGGACGAAAGATGGGTGCAGCATTCCCCATATTAGGCGATCCAGCATAGCATTATAGCTTACCCTGTCAGCGCTTGTGCCCGGGGCGAGTGCAGTCTGAGTCACAGATACGGAATACAGATACGGATACAGATTACAGTTTACAGTTACAGTCTCCAAACTCCAGATACAGTTATAGTCAGGGCCAGAGCCCAAGCTGCATACCCAGGAGGCTGGTGGAGGTGCTCGTAGTTAGTAGGCTTAGTGAGTGATTTACATTTGGATAGTTTTGGCCGGTGGGGTATATAGGTGTGTTGGTTGGCACCTTCCGTATAGGGCTGGTATAGGTTCTTGTATGTTATATATATGTACATGTTATTTATTAGCTAATAGATAGCAGGACGCCACGTCGACAGGTATGCTTCTACCTTACCTTGATACAAGTAAGCTTGGCCCAGTCCCGCAGCCCATACGATTTTAGCTACTTTACGCTGTTAGAACTTCACCAGTATTATGCTTATATTCAGTTATGTTCAGTTTGCTTTACATACTCGGTACCAGTAGTACTGACGCCTGTTTGGGGTGCTGCATTACTTGCCTGCAGGTACTCATAGACAGGGCGGAAACCACCTCGTGATTCGGCCCGGCCTGCGAGTCATCACCTCCTGTCATCAGGAGCTCGATAGTCGAGAGGTCTACTCTATTTTCTTTTGTTATACAGGATGGGTAGGTGGGGCCTATCGACCATCTCATCAGTATTCTTAGAGGCATGCAGACTATATATTTCCTTGTGGTGCATTGTGCAGTCGCATGAGCCGTGTGTATGTTTAGTTGTTTATGTCGCCGTGTGAGGCCTGTTGAGTTAGTAGTAGTGACCTTGTCAGTCACATGAATATGTTAGTATCATTTTCTTGATTCAGAAGTAACAAGACAGCATGGTGGCCTTGTCGGCTCGCATAGGTTCCTTCATACTGTTTTGTTTGTTCTAGTTAGGCTTTATTTTTACTTACGGGGGACTATAGGCCTAGTCAGCTGGAGGCTGTATTTTGCAACAATTATATAGCCAATCGTTTTTTAGATCCAGAAGTTAGAGCCAGCCAGGCACCAGATGTGCTTAGGCTCAGCAGTCTAACGGTTCGGGTCCTAGTAGGGCACCAAGTTCCGGTCATGCCCCCAAGGCGCGAGCATGACAAACTTTGAATCAGAGCAGGTCGTGTTCAGGGAGTCTGCAAGCCGTTCTAAAAGTAGAGTCTTGTATATGGGTGTGTTGTGCACCACATACTATAGGAAAAGGAGGCTGCAAGGCATAATAGGATAGTTACTCTTTCTTCATATTGAGTCGTGCCATAGAGGATGCAGTATAGGGTTGAGTTCTAAAACTTATCATACTATTTGCTTATAGATTAAAATGGCAGACCCGCGACATCCTACCACAGGCAGGAAGCTGGATACCGCAGCAGGTAAAGGCACTAACAGGATGCCTCAGCTACATTTAGAATCGCCCGATGCGAGGCGATCTGAGGCATCATCACGGCCTTCTCGGCGGCCCCACCTCACCGAGGAGCCATTCGAGACAACACCGCCTCCCGATAGCACTTGTACCTACACCATCCGACCAGAAATTCGAAGTGCAGTATGTTGGCACAAGCCAGTGGCCACTCGGCACCCGGCCAGTGCCACCGTAACGACGAGCCGTCGAGTGGACTTAGCGGTTCGAGAGTTGAGAATTTTTGGCATTAGGTCCTCCACACAGTTCACAGGTCAGATCAGGCAGAGGACCCCTAGGATTTCTTAGACCATATGCAGAGGCTATTCCGGGTCATGCATGTAACACCTACAGAATCAGTTGAGTTAGTAATGCAGTTGCGAGACATTTTACGTATTGCGGTACGAGCTAGGAAAGGTCTCGAGGAGGATGTTGCCCTCTGACCTGGTCCAGCTTCTCAGAGGCCTTCCTGGATCGTTATTTACCATAAAGGAAGTCCGATAGGCCCGATGGACCAGTTCTTGCACTTGGGCTTGAGGGAGCGAGGAAGCGTCTGATATATGCCCTTCTGATTTGATTCCTTAGCCCGCTATGCTCAACTTTTGTGGACACCATGCCATCTAGGAGTCACCGGTTTTATTGTAAGGTCTGAACCCAGGAGTACATTGAGGCATGGATGAAAGCTACACTGCGGAAGCTATGGACATTTCAGGTGCAGTGCGAACTATTGAGGGCAAACTGTGCTTATGAGGCAGTAGACGTGTAAATCGAGGCGACGTCGCGAGGGATCGATCGAGATGAAATACAGAGAATTGAGAGAGAGAGACCCAGGCCCCAGTTGTCAGACAGGCCCCCTAGACCCCCACCTCAATCATAGCAGTAGAGGGGTAGATTTGTTCGTCGAGGACCTTCAGAGTCGGGTGAAAGTTTGCCGAGCAGTGGGTCACCTCAGCGGGAGGAGGGTAGAGTAGACAGAGATAACCCCCACCCCACTTCTATTTGCAGCTTGACCTCACTGCGGAGCTTGTAGATATGGCTCCTTGGGTGTTACATATGCAGGTAGGAGAGGGCACATGATGAAAGACTGTCCAACCAGGGACAAGGTAGGCAAGATAGCCGGGACGGGGGCATCATCGGGGCCGCGAGCTCAGCCGGCCTCGGCGAACGTAGGCCCTCGGAGGTTCCGCAGTGAGGCCGAGGTAGATCGGGAGCCTCTGGATTCAGGTACGGGCCCAACGTACCTATGCATTACCAGGAGGCAGGACTCAGAGGCATCTCCAGATGTGGTAACGAGTCTGATGACTATTTGCTCATACCCTTTGTTCCCAGTATGTATTGATTGATCCGGGGTCTACTTTGTCCTACATTACCCCATTGTGGCTCGAAAGTTCGGTGTTGCACGGGGAATTGCTTCAACGGCCCTTTTTAGTATCTACACCCGTCGGTGACTCCATTATAGCCTTGGGATTTATCGAGGTGTACAGTAGAGGTTGCTGATCGTCAGAGCTGATAGATCTGGTAGAACTGAAGATAATTGATTTCGATGCCATTATGGGTATGGATTGGTTAGTGCCATGCTATGCCAACGTAGAATGTTGAACCAAGAACGGTCGATTCCACTTTCGAGGCAGTACGAGAAGTGGAAAACGCACAGCTACGCCAAAAAAGAGTAGGTTTATTTCCTACCTTCAGGCGAGAGATTGATAGCTAAGGGATGCATTTACCACCTAGTCGAAGTCGGAGATGGTTGGGTAGAGCCTCCGACTCTCTAGTACATTCCGATGGTTAATGAATTCCACGATGTATTTCAAATAGCTACCTGGTATTCCCCTAGAAAGAGAAATAGATTTTGCAATCGATTTGCTACCAGGCACTCAACCCATATCAATTCCTCCATATCATATGGCTCTGGCGGGCTTCGAGAGTTAAAGAAGCATTTGAAAGATACGTTAGATAAGGGCTTTATCGGCCGAGTACTTCACCTTGGGGTGCGCCAATTCTATTGTGAGAAGAAGGATGGCTCGCTCATGTGTATAGATTACCGACAGTTGAATAAGGTTACAGTTAGAATAAGTATCCGCTTCCTAGAATAGATGATTTGTTTGACCGATTATGAGGCCGAGATATTTAACGAATTGACTTACGGTCGGATACCATCAGGTTCGAGTCCGTGAAAGAGACATTCCCAGACAGCCTTCGAGGACCGAGATACGGCCATTTTGAGTTCCTAGTCATGTCCTTTGGGCTGACGAATGCCCCAACAATATTTATGGGCCTAATGAACAGTGTCTTCGAGACCATACACGAGACTTTGTTCGTGATAGTGTTTATCAAATATTCTGAGTATTCGTTGGCGAATACCGAGCTCATTTCTGGTGATGCTCGAATTCTGAGACGTGATTGTATGCAGATTCTCCAAATGTGAATTCTGGCTGACTCAGTAGCTTTCTTGGGCATATTATTCGAATCTTTGGTATATAGTAGACACACTGAAAATAAGCGATCAAAACATGGCACAGACCTACCACTCCGGCGAAGTCCGCAGTTTTCTGGGGATTAGACGGGTATAGAAGATTTGTTAAAGGATTGTCCACCACAGTGGCACACTCTGACTAAGCTTGCACGAAAGCACTAAAGTTTCGATGAGACGAAGCATGTGGCAGAGATTCCAAAGGTAAAAAACCAGAATTAACCTCACTTGATGTTAGCATTGCGGAAAAGATGCGAGAGGTTATGTAATATATTGCGACACTTCGGGTATTGGGTTAGGATGCGTGTTGATGCAACACGGTAAAGTAGTACTTGTATTCCAGACAGTGAGAAACATGAAAATAATTATCCTACCCATGGCACAGAACTAGTCGCGGTGATCCACGCCTTAAAAGATATGGAGACTTTAATTGTATGGCGTCCATGTGGGTATTTTCACAGATCATAAAGCCTACAGTATATCTTCACTCAGAGGAGTTGAATTTGCGGCAGCATCCCTTTGGTTGGAGTTATTGAAAGATGATGATGTGAACATTTTGTATCATCGGAAAGGCCAACGTAGTGTGAGATGCCCTCAGCCGCAAAACTATGAGGAGTTTGGCGTACTTGCAGCTCGAGCAGCGGGGATTTGGCCAGTACCAATTAGCCAGTTTAGCTGTTCATGAAACGAGAGGACAACGGGCGGTAATTCAGAACACCGCTACGTCGTCATTAGTTGTGGAGGTAAGGAACGGCAATATGATCCTGACCTGGTTCAGCTTAGAAGCGAGAGTTCAGCAAGAAATCGCGATTTGAGTAGGCGAGATGAAGTGTTACGTGTAAGAAACCGCCTTTGTCGAGATATTTCGGGAGAAGCCGTCGGTAGATTATGAGTGAGATACATTCGCCCGCTATTCTCTCCACCCGAGCGCGACGAAAATGTACCACGATATCAAAAAAAAATCTCTTTGGTAGCTAGGTATGAAAGGGAAATAGCGAGAATTTGTATCGGTGTCCTAGCGCCCAGCAAGTAAAAACGGAACACGAAGCAGTGGATTGACTAAGGACATGGTGTGCCTCTCACGGAAGTAAGGAAACGGTAAACATGGACTTTGTAGCGAGATTACCAGTACCGAGCATAGACATGATTCAATTTAGGTAATTCTTGATAGGCGGCAAGAAATCGGCCCGTTTCACCCGATAAAAGCTACTTTCTCTATCGAAGATTACATGGGGTGTATATGAGAGAAATAGTTAGATTACACACGGTGTTCGGTATTTATTATCTCGTGAGCACAATTTATAGCTAGATTTGCCAGTCGTTTCAGAGAGGTTTGGAAACGCAAATTAAGTGAGCACAGCATTCCACCCTCAGACGGATATGAGCGAGCGGAACACTATTCAGAACGCTCGAGATATGCTACAGGCATTGTGTCTTTGAACTTTGGAGATAGCTGGGACAAGCATTTACCGCGGTGAGTTTTCTTATAACAATAATTTATCACTCAACTATCCGAATGGCGCCTTTGAGGCTTTGTATAGGCGAAAATATAGATCACTTGATTGCTTGTTTGAAAATGAGAGAAATCGCGGGTGGGCGAATATTATTCATCGGCCACAGGAGAAGGTAAAAGCATAGAACGCCTGCGGCGCAGACCGCCATAAGTGAATCTTGATCAGCGCGACGCAGAAACTTGGAATTTAATGTGAATGACTGGGTATTGTTGAAAGTATCTCCAAAAGAAAGGGGTGATGAGATTCGGCAAGAAAGGTAGCTCGGTTCGAATTCGTTGGGCCTTATCAAATTCCGGCGGAGGAGTAGGCGTGGCATACAGTTGAACTTGCCTCCAAATTAGAATCCCGTTCATCAGTTTTCCACGTATCTATACTAAGAAAGTACAGGAGACCCATCCCGAGTTGTTCGGTCCCGGGATGTCTGGGATTACGGAAGTGGCCTATGAAAAGTTCTAGTAGCCATATTAGACAGAACCGAATTCGTAGGTGAGAACTAAAGATATTGCTTACGTCAAGGTGCGTAGCGTAATAACCGAAAGGAGATGACTTGGGAAGCAGAGGAAGACATGAAATGTCAGATATCCTCACTTATTCCAAGACTATTTAGCCAAGAAGTATGTTAGTATTGTTATCTTATGAAATGCCTTATATTATATGTATAAATGAAATAATCGACTCTAATCTTTCATGTGAATACTGTAGTATTGTGTGGAGTGCCTGTATTGGACTTTTCTGCATTTTAGATTTTAGATAGTCCATATTACAGGAAACTCTGCCAAAATTTTTCTAAGAATAAGTCGGGGAAGTAGTTGAGGTTCCTATAAGTAGAAGTTTGCATTCGAGGAAGAATGTTCTTAAGGGGGAGGATGTTACACCCCATAATTCTCGACATGTGGATGGCCTATTCGCATGTTGGTTAAAGTTTTAGAATGTCATACATGCTAGGAAAAGGCACGAGGGAAAGACCGGATAAAAGCACGTCAGAACCATCGCCCAAAGAGAGGTTGCTTGAGACCTCCTCTCCCGCGATAGCCAGCATGTCACGAGGCTCACCTCCGCGATGGCCAACGTGCCACGGAGGTGAGTGCAGCCCCAAGTATAAAAAGCCTCCAAGGATTCAGTTTTACCTCATTTAAACTTAAAAATTTCCAGAAAGACCAAAAACGAGAGGGCACGAGAGGATTAGTGAGATTTCCTTCCGTTTACGCCGTCAAACGCGGTCAAACTCAAATTAACTCCGAATACAGTATAAAGTTGCAAAGGGAATTCCTGCAGGTTTTAGTTTCACAAAATTCGGCCGGCGAACTGTCGTGCTACAAAGCTAAGGTAAGTGAATTTACTCCCAAATTAGTGTCCAATATACCCCCTAGCCTAAAATGGTATTTCTCCCTTTTGGACTTAGGAAATAGCGAGTTTTCGGCCATTTTCGAGAAGTCAGTTTGAGCTTTATATATATATATATATATATATATATTAAAAGTGATATTTTCTCTCGAATATTAATGTATTTAGTCTAATTGATATATGGATGCGGTTGGGAGAAATAGCGAGAATATTGACCCGGAGTACGCCAATTAGCCACATCAGAAACGGAGGTTTGTAAAGCTTGTTCCTTGACAGTTAGTAATCTAGTAATAGTAAATAAGCATGAACTCTAAGAATAAAGAATCCAGAAGTCAGTATTGAGTCGATATGAATCAGCAAGCATGTTTTATGTTATTATGCTATATTGAAATAAAGGTCATTAATCAGTATCGAACTGACCACATATTATTTTAGATACGGTGCTTGATAACGAGAATCCGTTTAATATAGAAAAAGAGATTCAGAATAGAATATCAAAACATGGATAGTATTTTCAGATCGAAAACGCTTACTATATGTGAATATTGTTTGTTGAGACCTGTTTGTGCTGTGAGGCACCCTTAGAGCTTCCTTGCCCGCCCGAAGTTAATAAGCTGGCATCGACTCGCTGCCAAGGGTGAGATACATCGGTCAAGGTGGCATGCCGTCCCGTAGTAGGACGAAGATGGGATACAAATTCCCCATATCGAGCTTATCGACATAACATTAGCTTACCTGTCGACGCTTGCGCACGGGAGCAGATTACAGATACGGTCTAAATACAAATTACAGTTTACGGTTACGAGTCCTCAGGACTCGAATACGATTATATTCGAGCCCAAGAGCCCAGTTGCATACTCTGGGGCGGAGGTGGAGAGTCTTTCGTAGTTAGCTAGGCGAAGTGGAGTGATTTACATTTGGATAGTTTTGACCAGGGTAGGGTTTGTATATAGATTGTGTGTTGATTTGGCACCTTCAAGCTTATGAGAGGCAGTATAGGTTCTGCATATGTTATATATATGTACATATTTATTAGCTAATAGATAGCGAGGCATACGTCAACCTTGGTATCTTCTACCTTACCTTCGGTACAAATAAGCATTTCGAATCCGCCCTTATACGATTTGCCCTTTCTGCTATTTAGAACTACCAGTATTATTGCTTATATTCGGTTATGTTCGGTTGCTTTACATACCGGTACCGGTGAATGCGGCGCTTTGTTTAAGTCTTTGCATTGCGCACTGCAGTATAGGCTTGAGCCGATACCTCGTGATTCGAGCCAGCACGAGTCATCAACCCCACGTCATCCGGAGCTCGATAGTCAGAGGTCTCTATTTTCTTTTTTACTCTGATGCAGGTAGGTCGGGGCCTGTCCCGGCCATGTCTCATCAGTATTCTTAGAAACATGCGAGCTTGTATATTTCACAACAGTTAGGCTGTGCCGGTGGCGTGGTGTGCGTATATTTTAGTTGTTTATCGGTCGTGTGAGCCTCGTTCGGTTGGTAGTAGTGACCGCAGCCGATCACGTAGCTGTTATCTGTTTTCAGCGATTAAGAAGTAACTAGGCAGCATGAGTAGCATGCCGGCCGTATAGGTTTCCTTCATACTGCATTGCAGTTGGGTACATTGCTTATTTACAGAGGACTATAGGCCTAGTCGGCCGGAAGTTGCATTTACAACCGTTATATAGCAAAATCGTTTTCTTGAATCCAAGTTAGAGCCAGCCGAGCACCAGAAGTGCTTAGGCTCAACGATCTGCCGGTTCATGTCCAGTAGGGCACCAGTGCAGATCATTTCCCCCCAAGGCGGGCGTGACAAAGGTAGTTATTTGTGCGTGGGGTTGTTCATTACTACCTTAAGAAAGCCGAAAGATGAGATTTCTAAGGAATTGTGTGTACCATCTTTTTGAGATTAAAATGTTTGAGTCCAGACCTCGACTATCTAGTCGATTCTGATAGTACATTGAGTATCCCGCCAAGTATTTTGGATGATTTGCAGTGTTCCTCCCTAGGAAATAGAAACTTTGTATTCAAACCTTCTTACCGACACGCAGCCTATATCTATTCACTCCTTAGGATGGCTCAACTGAGTTAAAGAGTTGAAAGATCAGTTTAAATACTTGTTAGGCAAAGGTTTCATTAGACTAAGAAGTCCTTGTGAGTGCACCAATTCTCTTTTTGTCCAAAAAGAAAGATGGTTCTCTTCGCATGTCTATTGATTATCGGCAGTTGAACAAGTGCTGTCAAGATCAGATATCCGCTACCCAATATTGATGATTTATTTGACAAAATTTAGGGTGACGTGTTTCTCGAAGATAGATCTTAGATCCGGGTATAACATTTCGGAAGTTCGGCAGTGAAAACCCGAAGACAGCCTTCAGGAGCGTGGTATGGTCATTATGAGTTGTAAGATTATGTCTTTTGGACTAATGAATGCTCCTACGCTTTTATGGATTTTATGAACAGGGTGTTCAAGCCATACCTGGACATGTTCGTGATCATGTTCATTGATGATATCCTTATACTCTCGGAACGAGAGGTATACAGCTCATTTGAGAATAGTGCTTCAAACTCTTAAGGAGATGCAGCCAGGTAGCTGTGCCAAGTTCAGCAAGTGCGCGTTTGGTTGAACTCCGTAGCCTTTTGGGCCATGTGGTATCAAGTGAGGCATCAGGTAGATTCTCGAAAAATAGGCGGTGAAGAATTTGGCCTAGACCGGTTAGTCCTTGAATATTCGAGTTTCTTGGGTTTAGCTGGCTACTATCGAAGATTTGTTGAGGAGTTTTTATTCTATTGCAGCACCTTTGAAAAAATTGACTCAGAAGAAGGTGAAGTTCCAATGGTCGAAGGCTTGTGAGAAGAGCTTCCAAGAGGTTAAGACTCCGACTTACCTCGGCTTACCGGTATTGACTACCCAAAGGCGCAATGGATTCTTGGTGTATTATGATGCATTAAGAATCAGAATCGGAATATAATATTGATGCACCACGGGAAAGTCATAGCCTATGCCTCCAAATAGTTAAAAGTCCATGAGAAGAACTGTGAGACGCATAATCTTGGAATTGGCATGGTAGTATTCTCCTTGAAGATATAGCGACATTATTTGTATGGAGATCATGTGTGGATATATTTACGGACCACAAGAGCTTGCAGCTGTGTTCGGGCAGAAAGATCTCAATCATGGGCAAAGGAGGTGTAGTTAGAGCTACTCAACGACTATGATATGAATGTCCTTTACCATCCGGGTAAGGCCGACATAGTGGTGGACGCACTTAGTAGACTCTCGATGGAGAGTGTGTCCCATGTGGATGAGGGGAAGAAGGAGCTGTTAAGAGATGTACATCGACTTGCTAGGTTGGGAGTTAGGTTGGTCAACTCGACCGATAGTGGTTTTGTTGTGCAGAATGGATCGGAATCGTCCTTGGTGACTGATGTGAAGGCTAGACAAGATGAGGACTCGATTTTGGTAAAGTTAAAGGAAGCCATTCAAAGTCAGAAGGTGGAGGTCTTCTCCCAAGGGGGAGATGGAGTGCTTCAGTACCAGGGTCGCTTATGTGTTCAGGACGTGAGCAGTGAGGAGCCCGATGTTGCATGAGGCTCATGGATCCAGGTATTCTATCCATCCGAGTGCCACCAAGATGTCTCTTGTGACTTATGGGAAATCTATTAGTGGAATGGCATGAAGAAGGATATTGCGGAATTCGTAGCAAGTGTCGAACTGCCAGCAAGTAAAGGTTGAGCATCAGAGGCTGGGTGGCCTACTTCAGGATATCAATATTCCCACTTGGAAGTGGGAAGAAATTAATATGGATTTCATCACGAGTCTACCTCGTACTGTCGACAATATGATTCCATTTGGGTGGTGACAGACGAGTTGACCAAGGATGCTCATTTTCTAGCGGTGAACCACGGATTCAGGCCCAAGGGATTATGCTAAACTATATATCTAGGAGTTATAATTGCATGAGTTCTCTTATCATCATTTCGAATCCCGAGCTACTCAATTTACCTCTAAATTTTGGAGGTCATTCAAAAAAAAAAGAGGATTGTACGCGGGTTAAGCTCGGCATAGCATTTCACACTGCCAGCGGATAGTCAGCGAGTAGACAATCCGAGACCCTCGAGACATGTTGAGGGCATGCGTGATTGACTTCAAAATTGGTTGGGAGGATCACTTGCCTGATCGAGTTTGCCCTACAATAACGGTTATCACTGCAGTATTCGAGATGGCGTCGTTGAGGCTCTCTATAGGCGAGAGATATAGATAACCCATCAAATGGTTTTGAGGAGTTGGTGAGGTAGAAATGATAGGTCCGGATTTGGTTCATCAAGCAATGGAGAAGGTTAGTTGATAAGAGACAGGTTGAAAAGCGCGAGAGTCGCCAAAATTCCTACGGACGTGAGAAGAAGAAATTTAGAATTTGAAGTTGATATTTAGGTATTTCTAGGTGTCTCCCATGAAGGGAGTGATGCGGTATTGAATGAAAGGGAAACTTAGTCGCTATATCGGCCCGTGATATCAGATAGTAGAGACGTGTTGGCAAGGTGTCTTATGAGTTGGGTTGCCTTGAGGTAGCTTGTGCATCCACTGTGTTTCATGTATCACTTTTGAAGAAGTGTTTGGGTGATCTAGCCTAGTTGTCATTGGATAGTATTGGTGTAAGAGACAGCCTTAGCTATGAAGAGGTTTCGGTGGACATATTGGATTGTCAAGTTCGAAGGCTAAGGAACAAGGAAGTAGCTTCAGTTAAAATGTTATGGAGGAATCAACACGTTGAAGGAGCTATATGGGAAGCCGAAACGGATATGATGGCTAGATACCCGCATTTATTCTCTCTAGGTCAGTTTTAGCTTGAGGTATCAGTTTTGCATTCAGACTTTATTTAGTTTCATGTTGAGTTCATGTGCCCAAACTTCTTTTATGTATATGGATGTGTCTATGATTCATGAAATCAGTTGATTATGTGATTCGAAATCGGAGAGTGGTCATTCCGTTAGTTTTCGGTTTAAATGATCGGTATTTGAATATGATGATTGCATTTTCTCTGCTTTCTGTGTGTTTTCTAACATTCATGGACGACTGTTCCCAGGGGAGATATTGTGTGCTGGCCCAAAGTCAGACCCGAGAGTTGAAGCGAGGAAAAGTATAAGCGGCACCAAGCGAAGGAACGAGTCGGGAGATGACTCGTTGGTACAACCTGAGATTGTGATGTGACTCATTAGAGCCAGTGAGGAGATTGGAAAATTTGGGAAAAAGGATTCCCATGGACATGACCACGACTCGTGGTCGAACCATACAAATCGTTAGGTCGGTTGTGAGGTGAGTGAGAAGTAGAAGAGAAGAGTGGAGGTTTGTACATAATGGGCGGTGACCACGAGTCTTGGTCACTAGTAACGGATTGCCCTTTAAGATCCCAGGGAGCCTATTGAGCAGTAGACACCACGAGCTATGCCACGAGTTGTGACCTGTGACCACGAGAGTCGTGAGTCCCTCGTTGGGACCACACGACGAGTTATTTTCTGCAAATTTAGTAAAGGCCCTTTTCCGTAATTCCTAAGTTTCTAAGATCTAAACTACGTCGTTTTGAGTTATGAATAGTGACTTTTAAAGGGGTTAAGTTCATTTTAGGCCTCATTTATTCATGCATGCAAGGTAGAAGACTTGAGAGGGTGATCAAGCTTAGCATTCATCAATGTCTTATCAATTTCCTATTGGGCATGTAAAGTGTTAGAATCAGCTACCAATAGGAATGTAGGGTTATATGGTGATTTCTTTCACACCCATGCCTAATCCCTCTCTAAAGTATGAAATTCTATGTCTAATCTACGGGGTTTTAACTCAAATGCACGAATCCTGTATTTTTATACATGATATGATTTGATTATGGATTATACTATTGAATTATGAAGCATGAGCAGAATTTTATACTGTTTTCAATTTAAAATCATGATTCTAGTTTATGAATTAAAGCCCATATATGAAATATCCATGAAAGATGAGATTTGTGATAGTATATGATGATGGTGAGATATTGCAATGTAAACAAGTTTTGAAGCTACCCATGTTTACAATTATGTTTTCGATAAGAATTGAGTATTTTTAAGTATAATAAAGTTTTGGGCAATGGCCACATGTTAAGTATGAATGATGATTCTCCTGAATTAAGCTTACCACATGGTTTTGGAGCGAAGACTCCCAATTATATTTTCAACTTGTGGTATATTTTGAGTTAAAGTTTTCCAATGTATAGCTTACCACATGGTTTTGAAGCAAAGACTCCCAATTATGTTTCCAGCTTGAGGTATGTCTTGAGCTAAAGCTTCTCATATGCATGATTTCATATTTGAGATGTCTTTGATGTGCTTACTCAATAGACGATGTTAACCCGTTATAAAACGATGTTGAGCACATGCATGTTTTGGGAATAATGTCTAGCACCGAGTAGGCTAGGGTCGATCACCTATGCCTCAAAACTATGCGCCAATGTATATTTACACTATTATATATATTACCTCAGGACCTCCCTCGTAAGCTTCCTGTAATACCCCGAAAGTACCTAAGATTAGAACCGAGATCAAAAAAAGGAAGTTGACTAAAATTGGTAAAATGTTGCAGGACGGACGACTGTGAATGGTTGGCCCAACCAATGACCCGTTGGATCCAGTCGTGGGAAGTGAAGGCTTGGTGACAGTGGAGATAAAGGGTGATGTAACGACTTGTTGTTGGGAACAACGATTCGTTGTTTTATAGCCGTGGTGGGTAATGGGCTTTGGCATTAGAGATGTGGCCAGGTCATCCCACGACCCTTCATGAGATGTAACGAGTCGTTTTCAGGGTTTTCAAAATTTCCAGTGGACCTAACGGAAGGAAACCACGACCCATTGGAGGAAATAATGAGTTGTGGTGAGGATCGTTGTGAGGAGAAGTTCAGGATCTTCGGGAGGCAAATGACAATCGAACCAATGACAGATTAGATGAAAGGACGACTCGTCCTGTAGATTCATGGAGTTCCCGAATCTGAGATCAAGGTCTTGGCAGTGCAGGTGACCCAGATGGTACCACAATTTGTGGTATCCTCCAACGACTCGTTGGTACATCCGTTAAGAGCGTTTAGTGCGAATTTTTCGAGGTATTTCATTGAGGGTATTTTTCGTTATTTCCTACGATCTAAGGCCTAAACTACGTCATTTATGTTATTTTCTGAGTATCAGTAAGATAGGTTAAGCCCTCATAACCTATTCATTCTTATGCACGCAAAGTTAGGAAGATTTAGACTGATCAAGCTAGTTCTCAAGCTCTTCTTCATCAATTTTCCCTTGACTTTCAAAGTGTGTTGAAATTTGATAAAAAAAATCTTATGGGGTTTTAACTTGAATTTTTCTGGAATTCTAATGATGTTTTATGAATTTTCTTTTATGAATTTTTCTCAGATTCTACAACAATTTTGATTATAAAATTATTGATTTCGATTTCTACTAAATTTAGCCTAATTATGTATGATCCATAATGAAACGAGTTATGATCTTTACTACAATTGTTGATATTTAC
Source organism: Datura stramonium (assembly GCA_018107945.1). Lineage (NCBI taxonomy): Eukaryota > Viridiplantae > Streptophyta > Magnoliopsida > Solanales > Solanaceae > Datura > Datura stramonium. Next base: position 350 of record JACEIK010009699.1, on the reverse strand, counting down.
AAACCCATAAAGATTTGTGATTTAAAATATAGATTTATTCAAATACCCATTATGATTTTATGATTTGCAAAGTATATGTGTCACGCCCCTCCTTGGGAGGCATGACTTGCACCTGGTGCCTACTAGGATCTAAACTGACGGGGCTTAAGCACTTCTAGTGCAGGGATGGCACTGGCTCTTATATCAAGAAAACAACGGGCTATATCTCAGCTGTAAATACAACCTCCGGCCGACAAGGCCTTATAGCCACCTGTGAAAGAAAACAGTTAACTAGAACAAGTAATAATAGGGAATCCTATGCGAGCTGACAAGACCACCATGATGTCTAGTTATGACTGTAAAGTCAATCC
>JACEIK010009698.1:21021-49028 GCA_018107945.1 Datura stramonium | reverse complement strand
CTAGTGAGCAGATGAGTGGAGTGACTTATTTTTGGCTGGTTTTGACCCGGGTAGGGGTATATAGATTGTTTGCTTGCTTGGCGCCATCCGGATTATGGGGATTGGTATTGGCTCTTGCTTGCTACTTGTATATCTATTTATGTGCTATATATTAGCTACTAGACAACAGGCCGTCGCATCTACAGGTACGCCTCTGCCCTATCAGTACAGAAAGCTTGATTCAGTTTATATCAGCTTCTTCAAATTCAGCTATCTCCTGCTATACAAGAATTGCCAGTTATGCTATCTATATTCAGTTGTTTTCAGTTGTATTATTTCAGTTGCTTTGCATACTCAGTACCAGCGGTACTGACGCCTAGTGGGGCACTGCATTACCACTGCATTATTTGCCTTCAGGTGCTCGCAGACGAGGAGGCGATCCTCGTGATTCCAGCCAGCTATAGAGTCATCAGCTCCTGTCATCCGGAGTCTGATTTCCCGGGGTGTAGCTCTTTTCCTTGATGTACAGTATGGGCAGGTCAAATTCTGTCCTGATCATTTCTATTATTACTATAGAGGCTTGCAGATTGTATATATATTATCTCCCTGTGGTCAGTTGGAGCTATCGTGAGGCCGTGCAGTTGTTAGCTGTTTAGTATCTCTGTTTTTATGTTGGCCGTGGGGCCAAAGTTTGACAGTAGTGGTGACCTTGCCGGTCGTAGCTTTCCAGCATTTCCCTATGCTAAGTTTTAGATGACTAGACAGCATGGTGGCCTTGTCGGCCCGCATACGTTCCTTGTATTAGAATGTTTCTGGTTAGCTGTTGTTGCATTCAGGTGGTTATAGGCCCAGTTGGCCGGAGGCTGCTTATGTCGTTGTAGTAGCCCTTTGTTTCCAGAAACCTGAGATAGAGCTAGCCAGGCACCAGATGTGCCTAGGCCCACCAGTTAGCAGTCCAGGTCCTACTAGGGCACCAGGCGCCAGTATACCCCAAGGCGGGCGTGACAGTTTCCTAATTTAAATTAATCTAAGACAAAATTATAAAGTGCGACTGAACTATAGTAATGAGAAAGCTGAGGCTAATACTAAACATGTAGGGAAGTAATTTATCGATTCAATTCGGTTAATGTTTCCTTCGGTTGCTAGTCAAGAATTACGTCATGATTGCAAATCCGTATTCAACCCAACTTAAGAATCATGAACCTTCGACCTACATTTCAGTGATAAAAGAAATTCATGTTAAAGCCATACAAAACCGATTCCGTAATTTACTAATACGACTTTCAGATATATTTCTATTCTAAAGGTAAATCAATTCTCAATTTTCCCAAACAAAGAACAGATCATATCCTATTAATTCACAACTTTCAATTTCTTTTTTTCAAGATGAAACCGGATTTTTTAGATATACATTAACATTGGCCAAACATTAATGCAGTAAGAAACAGAATTGATAGAATTAACCATGAAGGAAAGATGAAAAACAAAATGATCAACAATTACAATCCACTACAAATGTTCTTAACCTCAGCAAGAAGTGAATTTAGCCACTCATTTGTGGATTAAACATCATCAAATGAGTATTAATCATACAAACAATTGAAATAAAGGAGAAAGAGATAGAGAAGAACCCTAAGATTTTCGTCCCCTCAACTGCCTGTAACCCACGTCCTTGCTCAACTAAGTCAGAATAATTAAAATGAACCTAAGTGTGCTATTTATACTAGTGGGATTTTTTCCCCGAATAACAGCAACTTGTCACGGAGTGCATCGCGGAGCACTGCCGCTGTGACACGGAGCTAACGCGGACCCTCTCTAGAATCAGGTCCTCAGCATTTAATCCTCAGTGTGCCACGGCATGCAACGCGGGCTTGGCCAACGCTGACGCTGACGCGAACCCCAATGGAATTTGATGTTCCAGGTAATATGCCCAACGTGCCACGGATGCAACGCAGACCATACTGAACTTTTGCCAAATTAACTCAACTGAGGCAGAATTCTCCCACATGGTAGTGTGACACGGCTCCATCGCGGAGCCCCTTTATTTGCTGCTTTTCATTGACCTTTTCCACTGCTCGCTTTCGAGTCCTTTCCCGATTTCCACTAACATGCATCTTAGCTTCCTAAAATTACATTTTTCCTGCAAACAAATACTAATCTGCCGGTTAGTATAAATTCACACTGTAACTACAACAAAGATAGTAATGCACAACAACGATGGATAAACAAGACGAAATAAAGCACTTGAGTATCACTAGCAGCAATCCGCCCAAGATCACTTACCCCACACTTAAAACTTTGTTCGTCCTCGAACAATAATCTCACATCTCGTGCAATTGACACCTACGCATAGCTACTTTGGCTCGGAAATTCAAGTTGTTATACCGCTGATTATTTACTATAGCAACTACTAAGAAAACATGTATAGTCTCATCAATATAACAGACATTCACCATTAAGACCTCCTAGATCAAGAATCAACTCTCGATCTCGCAAATTTCATGCAAATCAGCTGATCAAGACATCCGACACGAATTCAATTTCGTCAAACATGTGCCTCACAACACAAGATAGAATTTCCCCCTTTTCAATCATATGATTCAAACATTACATTTAGGTATATGAACACGATTTCTCGCTCTCTCTCCCAAAGAATTCACATTTATCATGTCATGAACCATAGGCTTGCCTCTAGTGTATTACTCCACTAATATAAGACACGTGACAAGATCACAGGATCAACGGCTGTAATGTGCTGCGAACTAGTAAATACCGAGCTAGCCAAATACCAGCAACCAGCATCCTAAGCGCTTTTCAATACATCCCACCAACATTATGGGTACGTTTCCTTCATCTCCAGCCTCTGAAGTCTTTATTTTTTGTTCCCATTTTTAGGCACACTGATCAATGGTAACAAAAGACAGTTGTAAACATCTTTATTTATTTACATTCGGCAAGTGCACCTTGACCTTTCTTTACTTTCACCACTTCCGCTTTTCCTTTCTTTTCACACTTCTCACTCCTTGACACTGTGGGAAAATTATTTTTTTCTTTGAGCGCTTAAGAGTTTTGATCGAATCTTACTATACCAGTACAATAAATAAGCTTGGTTTTTACCTTTTTGAAGAAAGAAAAAAATAGCCAAGTCTCACGGCCAACCAGATGCACATTCAAGGTAGGTATGATAATGGAAAACTTTCGTTAAATCAAAGAAACGCCACATCCTTTTTCCTACAATACACTTTTCTTCATTTCGTTTCGTACACACATCAAGCAAGTTTTAGAACTTCACAATAGCATGGAATATTCGAAACCTCAACACACCCCTGCTGTAATATGCTCAACTCAAGACATATTCACAGACTCTTCAATCAGCTAATTACAAGAATTCAAACATTAAGCCTCAATCACACCGAATCGAACTTCTATGGCCTAGGTATCTCTAACATGTTTACAAAGTAGCATGCTTTCATACGAATCACCTTTGCATTCTAAATATCATGTACAACACGCAACAAGAATTCCGAACCATCAAGTAGCGACACGTTTGGGATACAAACAAACAAAAGAAAAACTATTCCTATCGGCTACATTTCCATTGGCCTGCCATCCATCCATCATAGGGAACGGCACTATTTACGACTTTGGTTCAATGAGACTATTCTCGGTAAAAAAGCACCAAAACAAACGCCGAGAAACCCAATCATAAAATAATTCAACAAAAAAAAAAAAATTTTTAAAAATATCGATAATTTCAATAGAAACACAAAAATATTTACACGACCAGCTAATGTACCAACCAACACAAAGACAAAACAGCTTCACATTCCTTACAACACCGGAATTACAATACACAACATATGCATAAAATGACAAGGTCACAATTTTTCACAGTCACAACAACAAGACATGAACATAAACAACAACAAAAAACAAACAGCACCTATCGTACCCACCCCACACTAAACTCCGAACAATAATCCGCAGGTCAGCAAAATCGCAGATGCGCAGGTGTGAAAACTCTGATCAACTGGGCATCTGCGTCTTCGTAGTCAGGTACTGTTGCTCGTCCTCTATATCTGAATCTCCTCCGCCGTATTCATCCGACTCAATACCTGAGTCCTCACGGCATGCCCTCATTGGTGGGGACATTATCATCTACAGGCTCCATGAAAGCTGGCCCCACTCGACCTAGAGCCCGGGCATTTTCGCCGAAGGGGTAGTCCAAGCCGAGCTGCCACAGCTCATCTTCTGTTGCTGGCCTCCCACCTATGCGCAACTGCAGCATCTGCATCCTAAACATACGAGCCATGTACTGATCATCCTGAACATGTCGCTCGGCTAGTGTGAGAACTAGCTCGTGAGTGGTGTCGGGTGCCTGGTTTTGGTGACGTCCTAGGCACGCCTATCCATCTGCGAGATGTAGTCCAGGGCCTCTTCCTCATATCCAGGCCCCTCAGAACGTGGTCGCATGAAGCCACCACCAGCGCACTGTGCCCTTTTGATGCAAATGGGTTTCTCTTCAGAAAGAGATATCACGCCCCCAACACAATCTCCAACCCTTTCATCAGGCATAAACCAGCACACACGATCCTGGTGACATCTGTCATGTGCACCCCTATCAGCAGAACACATAATTTGCCAGATCCTGGCTTCCCAGTTCACTTTGAGAGTAGGGCAGTGCCCACACCCCTCCTTGTGCCTATTCCACTGCGCTGGGTCATCGCCATACTGAGTGCGTCTGATATCCGCATAAGCTGGAGTTATGTTCAGCTGCTGAGTACATGGGCGTTCCCCGTGTCCCGGCGCCCCCAATATGGCATGAAGGTGATGGGGCTCAAAGGTGATAACCTGCCCCTTATCTGACGGTGTGACTGGGTGATGTCGGGTTCCAGTTCATGTAGAACTCCTGAATCAGATGGAGATTGCACCTCTTGGGCTCTTCAAAGATGAAGTTCAGCCCAAAAGAGGTCAATCCGGTGTACGCATTCTGGGAATTCCTCAGCCAACGGCTCCTTACAATGTGTTCCTCAGGGTTACTTGTTCTCCTTATGTTGGCATACTATTTGTCTCAACAGTTTCACCCATCGGTTCCGTATTGACGGCGTTGGTCACGCTGAACCGCTTGGAAAAAGATAAGCTGGAACTGTTGTTCCAGTCTAATCCTTTCTTCGGCGCCCGATGTAGATGCGCACTTCCCTTTGTCTTGCGCCTGCTCGACATCGTTCCTGTCAAATCAAACAGACAGTCCCAATGTTATTCAAGTCAACATTTGCTTCGATCAAGGTTGCAGAGTTAAGCCACCCCACACTTTAGTCTTTTTAGCCACAATTTAACCAATTCGGCAAGACAATCATACTTTTCAAATTTTTACAATCAACATGCCTCGCATTCAGATAAGTCGATGGAATAAGTACTATGTACTACCTGCACTTCCTACAACTAATCACAACATCACCATCGATTCATTACATCGCATAGCACTTACAAAAAATTTCAACAACAACTCATGAATTCACCAATTTCATTTTCCTGAAAATCCTTTATTTATTTAGCATATTCAACATTAATCACAACATAATCCACCTCTTACCCAACATGCAAACCCAAAATTTCCACATTTCAACCACAGAACAGTTTTTCTTATTCAATTCCAACCTAACTACTAATTTCGCAAAATTCAGACCGTTATGTATTTATCGAGTTCATACAATCACAATGATACTACGAACATCAATCAACAATAACTTAAATGAATTCAAGCTTAATTTATAATTAGGCAAGGTTTACTTCACCTCACATGCTCAAAATCGAAAATTTAGGCAAAATTGAGGTTAAGTTCAAGAACATACCTTTAATTCGATGAACTTGAAGAAAAGTTGAAGAAAATTTGAACCTAGGTCCGTCATTGGGGAAGGGGGATTTTAGGGTGTTTGTGGCGGAGGGAGGGGAAATGGGACGCAGGGTTAAAAGACGGTTTTTCGCACGGGTTACCCGATGACCTGGTGTGACCCGACGCAAAATAACACCCAACGCATGTCAATGAGGGTACGCGAGAACTCCCCTCCGTGACACGGAGCCATCGCGTAAGTGTTCTGGAATTCTTTTAAAATTCCAGAATATACCTTCAACGTGTCACGGAGGGTAACGCGGAGGGCCCTCCGTGACACGGAGCCATCGCGTAGGCTCACTCGTTTTGCCACTTTTTATTTTTTTTCTCACCTCAATTTTTCCACATCCTTGCATTTTTGCCCTCCATTCAACCTGAAATTCATCTCACAACAAGAAATTGGTTAGAATTTGTAGGTTTCAAACACAAACATAATTTTTGTTTTTTTAAATATATTTTTTCTTTTTTCTTTATTTCTTTAACTAACTAATTCTACTCATCTATTACAATAATTTCACGGGTTACTCCCCGTAGCTCTCAGTTTACCGTCGCGGCTCGAAGTCATTGAAGCTCGATCATCTCTCTAGAGTGGCGAGACGCCTTCTTCCGAATAACGTCCTCACCCCTGTCATGCTCACACCGCTGCCCTTAACTAAGAACGTGGCATTTTGATCTTCTTGCCACAACTCCAGTTTTGGGGCGTCTCAATCGGGTGTTTTCCCACTGACTCGCAAAATCAACAATCTGGACACATTTGCTTTATCAAGCACGTTGCAGACAGCTCCTCATATACGGCCGGAAGCTTTCAGGCCTGTACACGTTAAATACTCACCCTTGTCATGCGCCCGCATAGTTAGCTGCCCCGTATCTACATCAATCAAAGCTTTCTTGTTGCCAAGAAAGGACGTCTCAAAATAAATTGGACTTCAGCGTCTGGCTTAAAATCCAACACAACAAAATCTACCAGGAAGATAAGGGAGCCCACTTGCACCAGCACGTCCTCCACAATGCCATATGTTCTGGCCAAAGAACGATCCGCTAGCTGCAAGATCACTGTAGTTTCGTCTGGACTTTCCAGCCCCAACTTCTGAACACTGATGTCGGCATCAGTTTATGCCGTCTCCCAAGTCACATAGTCCGCGAGCTTGGATACTTTTCCCAATTGTGATTTGAATCTTGTAAAGCTCCCGTGGTCTCTTTGAGCTTTGTTGGCAACTTGTTCTGTATCCGGAAGGTGCACTCCTCCGTAAGCGCCACCGTAGCTACTCCGTCAACCTGCTTTTGTTCACCATGATGTCCTGATATATTTTGCGCTACTTTGGCACTCCCTGCAAAACATCAACAAGAGGTAAATTAATGTGTACCTGTTTAAGCACTTCCATGAACTTTTTGAAACACGCTTCCTCCTTGTGTTTCTTTATCTTTGAGGGAACAGGGGTGGTGGTCTTTCTGGCTTAGCTTCCTTCTTCCCTCTCTCATCATCGTGTTCCTCATCCACCGCTCCCAACCGCCGAGGTGGTCTTTCTGGTTCCACCTCCTTGAGTTGTAAACCACTCCTTGTGTCACTGCATTTACTTGCTTGGGGTTTAGGTCAGTGTCACTTATAGTCCTCCTCTCACCTGGTGTTTTGAGCTCCATCTAGTTGCCCAAACTGGTACTCCAGCCTTGTAGCTAACTGATTGTTTACACGCTGCCAATTTCACATAGTCAGCCTGCAATTGAGCTTGGTTAGCTATCCTCGTTTTGAACATTTCCTCAATGTTGGGTGATGGTGGTGGGGAGAGCATTGTTGCTTGTATTGAGACTGATAGTTCTGCTGCCCTCCTTGATTTCTCTGTGCCCCCGACTCGAACTCTGCCCTTGATATTGTTACTCCCCAGGAGAAATTTTCGGATGATTCCTCCTCCAGGTAGAGTTGTAGTTGTTGCCATACTGTTGGTGATTATTTCTCTGTACATTACCAACAAAGTTCACTGAATCAAGATTTGCACCACAACACTCAGCTGAGTGTTCATTACTACCGCACACTTCACACCAAATCTGCTGCACTACATTCACTGGGGCTTGAGATTGATTCAAGCTCATATTGCTGAAGTGGGTGTTGAGTTGATTCTGTAACGCAGCTATCTGTGCAGCGATAACAAACCATCCACTTCCAAGACTCCTGCCACTTTCTTGTTCCTCCTCTAGAAGAGTCTGCATTCCACTTCGGATTTCCCTGTGAAATAAGGTTTAACAGCATACAGCTCCCTCATAAGTCTTTTTCCAATGCTTGTCCCCAGCTGCTGAGTCTAGAAAATTTTTGTGTAAAATTCCAAACCTCATGAAAGTATGCACCAGCACATCATTGGACTGGTGATGATGAGGACAATCCCGTAACATAGATTTGAATCTTTCCTAAGCTTGATACAGATTCTCCTCTCTTGTTTAAAACTTAGAATCTGACTTCTAAGTCTTGCGTTTTTACCGGATGGAAAGAACCGTATCAAAAATTTTCTTGCAAGATCATCCCAAGTGGTGATGGAATTAGGCGGCTCAGCTTTTAACCACCTCTTGCTTCTCCCAAGAGGAAAATGGGAACAATGTAAGCCTGACGTAAACGGATGATACTCCAGCGGGGATGAAGTATGTCACTTATCTCCAAAAGTTTTGGAGATGTTGTTGTGGATCCTCGTGAGGGAGACCTGTGAATCGCCCGCTGGTGTGCAGCAATTGCACCATATTCTGTTTCAGCTCAAACCTCCCTCTTGGCTCAGGTTTATGAATGCTTGATGTAACGTTGTTAGCATGTGGGATTACCACTTCGCGAACCGGCCTAGTTGCCATTTCCTCGGGTACTCAACACTGCCTTTACAAGTAGATTCCTGTGGTTTCTCCAGGATTGTCTATCTGAGCAACTGCAGCTTTTTCTCTAGAGCTTCTCTCCTTTGACGATGGAATTGTCTTTCCAGCTCTAAGTATGAATTCACCAGCTCTTTCTCCTGCCAGAAACAATAGAATTCAACATTCAAAGACAGAAGTTAAGATCAAGTTGTCAAGATCAGAGAGAAACTGTAACTAACACTTAAGAAAACAATTTTACCAATTGCCAGTCCCCGGCATTTATGCCAAAACTTGGTTCGGTCTACGTAACTACACGCAAGTGCACATGGTCGAACAAGTAGTAAAATGGCTAAAGTAAGCTAAGTATCGATCCTAATAAAGGATCAACCAAGGTAATAATCGAATGAAGTGTTAATGAACTCCCACCTAAAAATGCAGACAACAATTTATGAAGATTTTGAGAGTTGGTTTCCTAATTTATACTAATCCAAGACAAAATTATAAAGTGAGTCTGGACTATAATAATGAGTGCTGAGTTACACCAACATGCAAAGTAATTTATCGATTCACCCGGGTTAATCTTTCCCCTTCGGTTAAGGTTAAGGTCAAGAATTATTGCCTATGGATTAAAACTTTCGTATTCAACCCAACTTAAGAATCATGAACCTTCGACCTACATTTGTGATAGCAGTTCATGTTCTAGCCATACAAAACCAATTCCGTAATTGACTAATTGGACTTTCAGATATATTTCTATTCTGGAAGGTAAATCAATTTCAATTTTCCTGCAAACTAAAAAGAGATCATATCCTGTCAATTCACAACTTCCAATTTCTTTCTATTTCAAGATTAAATACTTTTGTGATATACATTAACATTGGCCAAACATTAATGCAATAAGAACAAGAATTGATAGAAAACCATGGAAGGAAAGATGAAAAAACCAAATGATCAACAATTACATTCCACTACAAATTTTCTTAACCTTAGCAAGAAGTGAATTTAGCCAATTATCAGGATTAGACATCATCAAATGAGTAAATCATACAAACAATTGAAATAAAGGAGAAAGAGATAGAGAAGAACTCTAATATTTTCGTCCCCTCAACTGCCTGTAACCCACGTCCTTGCTCAACTAAGTCAGAATATTAAAATACCCTAGTGTGCCATTTATATCCAAAGGAATTTTCCAATGATCAAGCAACGTCACGGAGTGCATCGCTGAGCACTGCCTCTCCGTGACACGGGGCCAACGTGGACCCTCTCTCGAATCAGGTCCTCAGAATTTAATCTCAGCGTGCCACGGCATGCAACGCAGGGCTTGGCCAACGTGCCACAATGCCGACTCGAACCCTTACTGGAATTTGATGTTCCAGGTAAATATGCCCAACGTGCCACGGAGGCAACGGGGACCTACACTGGAACTTTGCCAAATTAACTCAACCGAGGCAGAATGCCTCCGCGATGGCAGCGTGACATGGCTCCATCAGGAGCCTTTATTTGCTGCTTTTCATTGACCTTTTCCACTGCTCGTTTCTCCGAGTCCTTTTCCCGATTTCACCCACATATGACTTAGCTTAAAATTAGATTTTTCCTGCAGTAAAACAACATCACTAATGAAGTGGAGCAGTATAAATCTCACATTTTAACTACAAATTACACAAATGCATGTAACAACAGATGGATAACAAGATGAAATGAAGCATTTGATATCACTTGGCATATAATTCCTGCCCAAGATCAACTATCAACTTTTTCATAATAAGATCGAGTCAACTAAGTTGTACAACACAAAAATCGTGTGTCACAATTGCAAAAGAAGGGGTACCTAACTGCATGGCCTGAGCTAAGCCTGGAACAAATGAGGGTATCTAGATTTCATGTCGTCCTCAACTTCCCAAGTCATTTCCTCTCTGTTCTTGTTCTTCCACAATACTTTAACATAGGCAACATCTTTAGTCCTTAACCCGTGAACCTGCCGATCTGGTATAGCTACTGGAACCTCTTCATAAGTTAATTCCTCAGTAACCTGACGTCTCAACTGGCACGACTCGGGACGGATCCTCTATGCACTTTCGTAGCATCGACACATGGAAAATCGGATGAACGGAACTCTGAAGGAAAATCTAGCTCATATGCCACCTGACCTATTCTCCGTAGTATACGATACGGCCCAATAATTCTCGGGCTGAGCTTACCTTTTGCTCAACTTCATCACGCCTTTCATCGGCGAGACTTTCAAAAATACCCAGTCACCTACACTGAACTCTAGGTTTTACGCCGCATATCAGCGTAAGATTTCTGGCGGCTCTGAGCTGCCAGCAGACGTTCTCTGATAAGCTTCACTTTCTTCTAATTAATGAATTATATCTGGCCCACTAACCCTGATTCTCCCACTTCGAACCAACCAACTGGGACCTAAGCAATTTCACCTGCATAAAGCTTCATAAGGCGCCATTTGAATCGTTGAATGGTAACTGTTATTGCAGGCAAACCACCAATACGGCAAGCGTTCATCCCATCTACCAAAAACTACACACGCTCGTAACATATCGTCGAGCATTTGAATTGTATGTTTGGCCTGCCCATCCGTCTGAGGGTCAAATGTTGTACTTTATCAACCTGGGTTCCAAAACCTCTCTAAAAATATGCCAGAATCTAGCTGTGAATTGTTTTCCCTGTCAGAAATGATAGATACTGGGACACCATGTAATCTGACTATTTCTCTAATATACAATTCAGCGTAGTCCTTGGCTGAGAAAGTAGCCCTGACTGGCAGAAAATGGGCTGACTTTGTCAATCTATCAATGATGACCTAGATAGAATCAAATTTACGCTTGGTACGAGAACTCTAACAAGTCCATATTAATTGCCTCCTATTTCAACATAGGCACTGCTATTTCTTGTGTCAGTCAACCGTTTTTGATGTTCGGCTTTCACCTGTTGGCAATTAGGACATTGAGCTACAAATTCTTGCCATTCTCTTTTCATTCTCAGCCACCAGTAAATCTCTTTTATATCATGATACATCTTTGTTAAACCCAGATGAAGAGAGTAACGGGAATAGTGCACCTCGCCCATAATTTGCTGGCGAAGTCCTGCCGCGTATGGGACACAGAGGCGATCCCCATGTCTCAAAAACTCCATCTTCTCAGTTACCTGAAATCTGTAACTCCCTTGCTGAAACTTACCTCTTGAGCTGAACCAAATTAAGGGGTCCTCGCATCGCTGTTCTTCACTTCCACAACTAATGATGATACTGTCGTATTCTGAATGACTACTCCACTGTCTCCTGAGTCTATTATACGGATGGCCAAACTGGCTAACTCGATTCAATTCTCAGACAGTCCCTGTCGCTCTGGCTTCAAAGCAAACTCTCATAGTCTTACGTTTTAGAGCATCTACTACAACATTGGCTTTTCCTGGGTGATACAAAATATTCACATCCATAGTCTTTCAACAGCTCAACCAGCACGCTGCCGTAGGTTAAATTCTTTTTGTGTGAAAATATACTGGAGGCTCTTATGATCAGTAAAAATATCTACACACACGCCATACAAATAGTGCCTCCATTATTTTCAAGGCATGAATCACCGCTGGCTAATTCTTATGCTTCATGGGTGGGGTAGTTCTTTTCATGCTTCTTCAGCTGTATGGAAGCTGCAAGCAACATTTTCTACCATGCTGCATCAGAATACATCCCAACCCGACGCCTGAAGCATCACAATACACCGCACAACCCTTTGTCTCGGCAAGGCTAATACCGGTGTCGAGGTCAGTCTATTTTTCAATTCCTGAAAACTCTGTTCACATGCTTCAGTCTAGTGAAATTTGACTACTTTGTGAGTTAACATGGTCAAAGGTGCTGCTAAGGTAGAAAATCCTTTCACGAACCTCCTGTAATACCAAAGCAACCCAGGAAACTATGTACCTCGGTTGGGGTAGTAGGTCTAGGCAATGTCTCTACTGCTTTAATTTTTTGCGAGTCCACCTGAATACCCGCATCTGACACAATGTGTCCCAAAAAGGCTAATGAATTCAGCCAGAATTCACATTTAGAAAATTTCGCATACAACTGGCAATTCCTGAGAGTTTGGAGTATTGTTCGTAGGTGATCTCGGTGATCTCGTCAGGGAATATACAAGAATATCATCAATAAATACTATCACAAACTAGTCCAAATACGGCCTGAAGATGTTGTTCATCAAGTCCATAAACACCGCCGGAGCATTTGTCAGTCCAAAAGACATGACTAGGAACTCAAAATGGCCATACCTGGTCCTGAAAGCGGTTTTTGGAATATCCCTCTCACTAACCCTGACCGATGGTACCCTGACCTTAAGTCAATTTTTTGGAGAAATATTTCGCCCCTTGTAACTGATCAAAACAACCGCCTATTATGGGAAGCGGGTATTTATTCTTGATAGTGACTTTGTTCAATCAAGCTTACAATCTATGCACATACGGAGAGAGTCATCCTTCTTTTCTCACAATAGGGACTGGTGCTCCCCACAAGTACTCGGCCTGATGAAGCCCTTATCTAGAAAATCTTTCAATTGTTCCTTCAACTCTCTAAGATCAGCAGGAGCCATTCGGTACGGAGTAATAGATATGGACTGAGTACCTGGTAATAAATCAATTGCAAAATCGATTTCCCATTCTGGGGGAATGCCAGGTAGCTCATCTGGAAATACATCCGGAAATTCATTGACTACTAAAATGGACTGAAGAGTCGAAGATTCTGCTTGAACATCCTGAACTCTGACAGGCCATATAGATGCATCCCTTTGCTATCAATTTTCTCGCCCGAAGATAGGAAATAAACCTACCTTTCAGTGTAACCGCACTACCTTTCCACTCCCAAAATGCCTCCACAGGAAAGTGAAATCGGACAATCTTGGTCCAACATTCTACATTAGCATAACATGGAGCTAGCCAATCCATACCCATACTGCATCAAAATCAACCATCTCTAATTCTACCAAATCTGCTTAAACATGACCGACAACCTCCACTGTACACCCTCGGTAAACCCTTTTAGCTATAATGGAATCACCGACGGTAGTAGACACTGAAAAAGGTCGCCAAAGCAGCTCCAAAGTATGATCAACTCTGCCAATTAACGGGGTAACATATGATAAAGTGGAACTTGGGTCTATCAAAGCATATACAGAATGAGTAAATTGTCCAGCATACCTGTCATAACTCCGGACGATGACTTTGACTCCTGTCGCCCCGGTAAAGCATATGTACGATCTGGAACGGTACTTGAATTGGAGGCCCTCGACCTACCTCAGCCTCAACCTTCTGGAGATGCTAGGGCGCATGACCCTACTGAAGATCTGTCTTATCGATCCCGATCACTTTGGCCTCGAGCCGGACAATCCCTCATCCGATGACCCTCTTGCCCACATGCATAACAGGCCGTAGAACCATACCTACATGCCCTGCAATGATATCGCTGCAAATAAGTGTGGTACAATAAATTTGCTCTGCTCCAACCCCTTCTGCTATTGTGATCCTGCTGACCTTGAACTCTCGCCGGGCCCTGGCTGCCCCTGACGATCAAACCTGCTCCCTGCTGCTGTTGTGGAGGTGGGGGTCTAGGGTATGCCCACAATCGTGGTTTGGGTCCACCCTGGGACTCTATCTGCATATCAATAGTCTATTCGCGGCGCTGCTCCTGACTTTCCCTCTCTATCCGCCGCTGCTGTCGGATCCCCTCAATATCCTGGTGAATGCCTATACACGAGAAATATCCATGTCCTCTTGTAAAGTAGTTGTGATATAGGTCTCCACATATTCTTGATTCAACCCCATAATAAACCGGTGCACCCTAGCTGGTATGGTAATTCACAAAGGCCGGTGCATATCGGGCCAAGGAATCAAACCTCATAGCATATTCTCGAAAATTCATCGAACCCTGCTCCAAATGCAAAAATTGATCTACCCTGGCCTGGTGGATCTCCCGTGTCAAATAATGGTCTAAGAAGGCCTCGGAGAAACTAGGCCAGGTCGGAGGGGGAACATCTCTGCCTCGGGACCTTTCCCAGCTCTCGTACCATAGTACCGCAATATCCCGCAACCAAAATACTGCTAACTCCACTGATTCTGCGGGGGTGGCATGCATTACCCTAAAAATTCGCTGTAACTGGTCTAGAAAATCCTGAGGGTCCTCGTCCCGATCTATCCATATGAATTACAGGGGACTCAGTGCAAGGAAATCTTGGACCCTCGAGCTACCAGGCCCTCCTGAAGATTCTGCAACTACCGATACTACAGGCTGACACTGTGCAACCATCATCTGAGCTAACATAACAACAGCACTCCTAACCTCCTAATCCGATGGTACTGGTATAGAGACTACTGAAGGTGGTGCCGTCAAATTTGCCGCTCCGAGCGGCTCCTGACGTGGTGAAGAGTGCTGGGGAGACCGAGATGAAGCCTCCCAGTCACCCTCAGACCGGGATGACTCTGGCTGAGGCACCCTGCTAGTGCCCTCTCCTGCTGCTACATCCAATCTCTTGCCAGTCGTAGGGTGTCGCGGGTATGCCATTTCTCTGTGGAGAAAATAATATGGTAAGCTTAGGGATTCATCCCTATACCGTACAGCTCTATAGCATGATTGGATAAGAAGAAAGAGTAACCATCCTATCATGCCTCGCAGCCTCTTGCCTATAGTATATGGTGCACAATACATCCATAGACAAGACTCTACTTAGCACGGCTTGCAGACTCCCTGGGATACAACCTGGCTCTGATACAAAGTTTGTCACGCCCCACCTTGGGAGGCATGACTGACACCTGGTGCCCTACGAGGATCTGAACTAACTGAGCTGACTAAGCCTAAGCACTTCTAGTGCAAGGCTAACACTAACTCTTAAATCAAGGAAACAACGGGCTACATATCGGTTGTAAAGTCGTCCCCGGCCGACAAGGCCTGATAGACACATGTAAAAGGAAACCAGCTATCCAGAAACAACAACAACAACAAGGAATCCTATGCGGGCCAACAAGATGAACATGATGTCTAGTTATGATTGTAAAGTAAATCCAGGCTACGCTAAACTATGGCTGACAAGGCCGCTAATCTATCAGCTAAACAGGGCCCCACACGGCCAGCACATATAGGCCCCACACAGCCTATAACAGCTAACCACAGGGAAACAGATACAATTTGCAAGCCTCTAGGAATAATATGATGGTCGGGATAGGGCCCCGACCTACCCATAAACTGTATAGTCAAAAGGGGTAAACCTTCTATCTATAGGCTCCGGAAGAAAGGAGCTAACTGTTCTGATGATGTTGGCTGAAAGCTACGAGGGACCTGCTCCTCGTCTATCCGTACCTACAAGCAAGTAATTCAGCGCCCCAGAAAGGGCGTCAGTATAATAGGTACTGAATATGTAAGGCGACAACTATAAATAACTGAGTAGTAAAGATAAAGCTGAAATGACTGAAAGAAAGGGGACATAAGTCATACCTGAATAGTTGGGTTTCTATTATCTAGTCTACCAACAACTAAAGCAAACAAGAACCTTACCTGGCCCCCATAAGMYGGAAGGTACAACCAGCACAGAACAACCCACCTGGGGCCCCTATAAGCCCTGGTGAGTACACATCAATCTATATACCCTATCAAGGTCATAACGGGTCATACTGGTAACTATAGCTGTCCTGCCAGTCCCCTGGGTCTGCAACTGAGCCCGCTCGACTCCTGACTATAGCTGTGTCTGAGTCCAGTGGACTCCTAATATCTGCACCCCGAGCACCAGGCTCGTCGAGGGTGTGGTGCCGATACGGCGTATATATAATAGTCCATCCATGGAATGGATCCTATGAGGACTTGGGACCCCATCTTTGTCCCTTGCGGACGGCATGCCGCTCTTTCTGGAGCGACGTCATCTCGCCCCTGACGGGCGTTGACACAGCTAATAACCCTGGGGTTGGTCATAGAGGGCTATATAGACAAATCAAATCCCAACACAATGTAGAATACTAGTCTCGGCAAGTAACAACAACTCTTCATGATTACGTACTTCTGATTCTCTTACTGGGATTTAGACTGAGTTATAATACCATAGGAACTAACTTGCCGAAGGAAACTGACTTAACATACCTTGATTGCCGGTTACTGACTAACTGGCGAGTTTCAGCTCGTATTCAACTGCAATCGTATTATAGGAAGAATAAGGCTAATTTCAATACTAAATTCGAAGAAAACGATAACTTTATATATAAATATTAACTATATTTCAACTTGGCAGATCACGATTGAAAACTCGTAATTTCTCGAGAATCTAGAAGGGAGAAATGCTTACTTTAAGCCTTTGATCGCATTGACACCAATTTGGAGCAATTTCAATAACTTTAGCTCGGCGGAGTTACGATTCTCCAAGAGAATTTCGCGAAACCAACTCCGTAGCAATGCTCCTCGCAGCTTTATACTTTGATACCCGAAGATAATTTGAATTCTAGCAACGTTTTATGGCATAAATGGATGAAAATTATCGACTTCCTTCATTATTTTCCTCTCTGGTCGTGTTTATATATTGAAAATGAACCAAAATCCAAGGAGAGAACATATATATAGTTGAGGAGGTGGACAGGGCAACATGGCATGGACCCCAACGCGCCATTTTATGGGCGTGCCACGGAGTCCAACACGGAGGAGCAAGGTCCGTGCCACATTGCCCCTTTGGGCAGCTGGCCCGGCCTTCTCCCGTGCAGTCCCATCTCTGTGCTTGTTCAACCTTTCCCCGAGCCCTTTTCTCGCATGTATTTCACTCTAAAACTCTTAACTAACATACAAATAGGTCGACTAATCGTTAGAAACTTATGGGGTGTAACACCAACTCCCACGGGAATTAAATACAAAAGTTGACACGGGTTAAGTCTGAGTACTCCACATACGTGAGATGTCGAACTAAGGCTCATCAGGTTGTTCAGTGATGCCGCCTCATGTAACTATTCGTGGGCTTGCCTTACATGACTTGTCACCACTGACACATAGCACTGGTAAAAGAACTCTTTAGCAAAAGTCACATAACGAGTTGTGGTATCACCTTACGACTCATTATGTGCGTCGTTTTGAGTGGAAATTTTGTTCTAATATTCTAAGATACAGACTCGTTGCCACAAGCAACGACTTATTAGGTCAAGTCATTAAGTCTATTGGAAATAAATGAAAATTTTGAACCTATAGACCACGGATGACTTCACGAGTCGTTGCCAGTGAAAATGATTCATTAGGTCTCCCGTCCTGTCCGTAGGCAGTCACTGATTTAACCTTTTCACATACTCTAATCTTGGATACTAACGGTTATTCCACAGGTACAATGACACCAAAAGGAAATCCCAAGAAGGGTCCGGCCAAGAAACAGGGGCAGAAGAAGGGCCAACCCTCGACTCGAAGACTAAGAGACGAGCCATCATTCTCAGAAGAGTCGAGTGGCTCGGTTGAGGAGTATCAGATATTTGAGGAACAGCTGGAGCAGTGATTGACCAGGGCTAGGACTAAATGCCCTATTAATCTGACAACCATGATCGCATCTCCGACTCCACTCGCAAGGGACCCACCCAGCTGGGAGGAAGGAAATGCCGAGGTCTCAGCCCTGAATGATCACGAGGGCACTGCAGCTGCAACTAATGATGAGGATGACAATGAATCTCATGCCCAATAGGAGAGAACTGATAATATGGAGACTAATACCTCACACACATCTACAAACTAGCCTCGGAGAATGATGAGAAGGTGGTGTGCTTTGGGTATGAGGGCAATCTACAATAGGGACATCACTCCCACTGATAAGGGCCACCCAAAATGGAGCATTTATGAGGAGCCAAGGTTGTCACTACAGGGTTCAAGGAACTCCTGGATATTCAAGCACTGTTCGACAAATACTGATTTGGGTGGTTGAGTGAGCCATCCGGCAGTTACAGCCCACCATTGGTCAAAGAATTTCATGAAGAATATGCGGCCATGCAATAGCAGCAGGCCATGGGAGGCCAAGACTGGAGGAAAAATCCTACACTGACCCGTTTTATGGTAAGGGAGACTCCAGTGGACATCTCTGAATGCACTATCTCCCGTATGTTATATGGTCTAGAGTATGAGCCTCTGATGAACACAGCTAAGTTCGATCATCGACTAAGTGAGCTACAGAAAGTCAAGACCAAGAAGTTGAGCCATGAGGACAGAAAAAGACATTATACATAGCTGGACCGAATCATAGCCACTAGAGGTACATCGGTGGAATAGTTGAATGGCCCAGAGGTACAGATTAAGAATGCCAATCTAAATTTTTAGGCCGAACTGTGGTGGTCGTTAGTGCGACAAAGGTTGGTACTGACCAGCAATGACAATGTCGTATCACCAGATCGAGATGCACTGGTAGCTAGTATTATGTAGGGCTATGCAATCAACTTCCGGGGTATATAGCAGAGGAGATCCGGGAGAGAGCCATCATGGATAGTACAAGCATCCCCTTTCCATGCCTCATAGCCCAGCTTTGTAAGGAGTCACAGGTCCCGTAGTTTCCATCTATAGATTAGAAAGTTGAGGTGCACAAGATTACAGACATCAGGTTGATCAGAGATGATACGAACCCGGTTTCTAGGGCCTGGAGTCAGGCAGCCATATCCATAGGGACCGCATTACTAGATGAGGCATTGAGTGGAGGTCCTTAGAGTGATTCTACGAGCTTTACAGAGATCGAGACAGAGCCATCAGCGGCCAATGAGACTGGTAGCCAGCCTGATGCTACCACTGCAGCAGATATATCATTAATTGTCGAGATCCAAAAGTCATCCTCCACTACACCAGCTGCTCACCCACCTTCTACAACACCTTATTCCATACCGGCTGGCCTAGTCATGATATCCCATGATTTTCTAACCAATATGGCTAGGCGGCGGTCAAAGGCAGAAAATCAACAAGCTCACACGACACTCCAGGTGAAAGTGTTAATGGAGCAAGTTAAGCCCTGGGTAACAAAGGAAATAGAGGGCTTATCTAGGACTTGGCATGATAGGTTGGACGCCTTTGAAAGGCAGATAGATGATCGCCTTGCTCAGTTACAGGTACTTGACCTGACCCAATGGTATGTGGAGGTGGCGACCCTTAGAGCTGAGTTTTGAGAGTTTTTGGCACGGCAAATACCTGGTATAACGTCATCGGTGCTCCCAGTAGTAAAGGATGAGGGTGCAGAGGAGATATCTCCGGTATTTGATTTTATCATCGATGAGCCTGTGGATCATGAAAAGAGAAAAGACCTCGAGAAGAGGTGAGCGAGGGTAAGACTGATGATCTGCTATCAGAGCATAAATGGGAGAAGAGAGACATGGAGGCAGCACTGAAGCTGTCTACAGATGAGGCTCAAGAGAGTGCCGAGATTGATGTTGCTAGATCTCATAGAGAGGGTATGAGCTCTGGGTTCATAGAGTGTGTCGGGTATCCTCGGTGCAACAAGAGAGAAGATTAGGGGTGCATCTGCGCCTTCCACCGACCAGGCCAAAAACGTCTAGGTCGCACAGGTATGTTCCCTATTTCTATGTTTGATTTTTTTATGCGTCAAGAATGTCACATGTTTCTTTTTACGGGGATAGGGTGTTGTACCTGGGTTTTTTGGGTTTTTGCTGAACATAACCCGAGGATTTTTCTTACCGTATATCTTTTCCCTCGTGTATTCCTTATCTAGTAGAACCGGCATGTTTAGGTTTTTGTTGTTCATGTTTGTTGTGCCAATTGAAAGGAAAATAGGTGAACTTATGGCAATCAAATAAAATGGAAATTTTATTTGGGTTGTTTGTCATGTTGAAGCAAGTCAATGATACCCCTCCTAAATTTTATGTGTGTGTGTGCTAAGTATATAAGAATGACCGTTGTGAATCTTTGCATGACAATAATACTGGGAATGTGTTTACCATTGTGGAAATGTGCATGAACTGCAGTTGGTAGTGATGATGTTGTCCTATGCATTGTGTGATGAGGTATTTAGTGTTAGTTCCACAGTGTGTACACAATCTGGACCAGTTAGTTGTACTAAGGTTATAAGATAGTTGATGAGGAGATGATCATAGGTCGTTGTTCAGAATAGTCCAGTTATCCTAAATGACCGACCAAATGAGTATAAATATCCCTTGATCCCGAGTTTAAGCCGAAATTGACCCTTTTTGTTGTTTAACCAATTTGCTTTCCTACTTTAATTATAATGAACCTGATTTAGCCCTGGTCCCTCCTTGGACACTGTGAACCTCAACTCAGGAAAATTGCCTAAGTTGAGAGTGGCTATTATAGGGGTGAATAAGAGGAGTAGGGAAAAAAGGATTGAATAATGCGAACAAAAGGGTGGGTGCAGTGTGCTTAGATATAAAAGAAAAATAAATGTGTATACCTATTGAAGAATTCACAAAATAAAAAAAAGAGAGAGATAAAGAAGAGAAAGTGAAAAAGAATAGCCCATACCCGTAGTTTTTTTTAAAATAAAAAAAATAAAGAAAACAAATGAGAAAGGGAGAAGAGTGAAAAGAAGGTTAATTGGAGCCAATGTTAGTGTAGTGCCAAGGAGGGTTGAGTCACTATGTCCATATTTACCATACCTGTTCCCAAGTATACATTACAAGCCTAAGAAAGTCCTATCGTAATCCGAATGCAATTCTCTGATCAACTAAGGTATAAAAATTGTATGCACACTATGATTTTGTATGCGCACTATGTGAACTTCTTTGTGAGTGTGAGTGTACTTGACATAGTCCCTGCATTAAATTGTAGTGATTGAGACTTGTTAATGAGTGGGACTTTTCTTTGCAGTGAGGGCATATGGGCAACAACATCGTCTGCTAATTATCTGGGTCAGTGTCGTAGGATTGTGCGCATGGTTGCAGGTTGATAGTGTAATTCCATTTTTTGATTCCTTTGTATTATGGTGAAAAACTTTGCACAAGCACTGTAATTTGGTTTCTGATTATATAGGAGGGGTTAGAAAGTTTGAATTGATTATTCTATGAGCTTGTGACTACGGTAGGTTCCCTAGATTTCTTTTGGTTGAAGCGTCGAGCTAGTTTTGTTTCTATTGTTTTTGCCTGAGGACATGCAAAAGTTCTAAGTTGAGGGTGTTGATGTGTCGTGAGTTTATAACACTTTCGATGCTTAAAATTAAGAAAATATGTTAATCCTCAGCATGTTTATATGGATATAATGTGTTTTCATTGAGTGTTGCAGGAAAAAAGATTCAGACAGTGAAATGGGCATAACGAGGCTAAAATGGGCTAAGTGTGGACTGCCAGCAAGGTAACGAGTTTTCGTGTCACTGGATGACTCGTTCCTTGAGACGTTAGGAGAAGAAGAGTTTGAAGGCACCATACTCAGGGTTGAAACAATGATGACCATGAGTTAATATCACGACTCGTCCTGTCTAGGGATGAGTCGTTAGGAAGGTCGTGAGGACTGGGAGTTGAAATTCATCAAAAGACTTGGGAGTCATAACGGAAGATTTAACGAGTCGTCATATGGCTTCACGATTCATGGAGAGCGCTTGTCAGGAAAAGTTCAGAAGTTAAGCATCATGGGAAAAGTGTCAGGATGGAAGGAGCAACGAGTCATCATGAGACTCAACGACTCATCGTGAACAGCCAGGAGTAGTCATCCAGAACACTGGAAGTTTCAGGGCTCAGAAGCAATGAGGGACCTCATTATTCTTCCAGTTACTTAATGAGTCGTTAGGTGACACGTCGTCCAGAAGGAGTTGTATGTTGAGCACAAGTCGTCACTGTTTTCCATGACTCATTAGGATACCTAACGAGTCGTTGTCACTGCCGACCTGCATTCCTTTTTAAATTAGGAAAAGATTTGTCTAAGTTTATAAATACTTTATGTAGGTTTATTTTTACTATTTATGCATTATTTAAGACTTTTTACCATATTTCTCGTAGTTGTTGATTAACATTAAGGTTCAAAAAACAAGTTTCATATTTTTGTTCTTAACTTCGGTGATTCAAACAACTTTGGAGTATTAATTTGAGATTCTTGTTGTTTTATTCAAGATGCGTGGTTTCTTCTATGAGTTATTGTAAGTTGCAATTATGATTTCTTATATAATGTCTAATTGTAATCTTTCAAGCATGAGTAGCTAAACCCATAACTAGGGTTGTGGGAACCATGATGAATTAACACACATAGGCAAAAATAATTAGTGAATCTTGAATGGGGTTTATGCATGTATTATTTTTCCTTCGTTTTAATTATTTCTTAATGGTTGCAAATGTTATAATTTGCACTCTTCTTATTCATTGGATGAAGGGAGTAATGAATGGGAAAAAGGATTAACAATGGATATTTGAGGCTATCAACCCTCATTTAATAGCTTGACCTTGTCCGGGAATAGCTAATTCGATATCAACAGTAAGGGTAAATCAAGTATACATCCGCATACGGATAAAGTTGCATGGTGATAATCATCTAAGTAGGGGATCAATCATTAGGTGAAGTTAACTTATCGATATTGCATGTTAGACACCGGAATAGATCACTAGTATAAAACGTCTTGTGGTTATGAAGTCATAAGGAACACAATCCTAGTCAACTCACTCTTTGAATTCAATCAATTTTAAATCAAGGATCTACTCATTATTCTCTACTATTTTCTATTATTTATTGCTACAATTTCCCCCATAGGAAATAAGTAAGCCAATAATAGTAGCTAAACGCATTAACTAAGGTCCTCGCCATATTCCTCGTGGAATTTGACCCCAACCCTAGTTGGGTTCTATATTTGAACATCGACCGCTTTATATCTCATCATGTGGTGTAATTTGGGCGACATCATTTTCCATGTTTTATGCTTTCTTGATGTGCATGTGTTGATTTGGTTCATGGAAAAAAAAGTCAAAAGATGTTTGAGTTAGGGTGAAAATTTTGATTAATTGGTGGTTGTAATATCCTAGGCTTATTTTCTAGTTAAGCGTCGTGTTTAGATTTTTTATTTTCTTTACCTAAGGACATGCAAAATTCTTAAGTTGAGGGTGTTGATGTGTTGATGTGTTGTGAGTTTACAGCAATTTCGACGCTTAAAATTGAGAAAATAGCATGGACTTAGGTATGTTTATATGGATATGAGGTACTTTTGCTTTGTTTTCAGTAAAAATAGGTGTTGGAGCAAAAATGTGCAAAAGAGGCATTAAAGTGCAAAAAAACAGCTAAGTACAAGTCTTAGTATGAGTCATACATTGATTGTACGAGCCATACTGATAGTCATGGTGAAAATCAGAATGCTGGATTAAGAGGAAGGCAATGTACGACTCTCAATACGAGTCGTACCAAGATGGTACGAGCCGTAACTGGAGTCATGGAAATCTTCAAAGAAATTTGCACAAGGCAGTCTTTTGGTACGGGTGGAACCCACAGATCGTAGCAACCAAAACTTGTACCATGAGCCGTGGTGAGCTTCAAGTGATTCTTCAAGACTTGGCAGAACTTCCGATACAACAAGCAGTAGGAGTCATCGGAGGAAGGTATGAGGCGTACCACAACACTCATGAAAAACTTCAGAAGATGTCAGAATTCTCAGGGCCAAGCCATGGATACATTATATGACTCCTAAGACTATGGTACGAGTCGTACCAGCCTGCCAACACTTGGATAAATCTGCAGCAGCCAAGGATGTACGAGAAGTAGGTACGACCCGTATAATCCTATTACGGGTCGTAGGATCAGTTGTGATACAGGCCGGTGCCAAATATGAAAATTTTTCTGTTAGCTTAGAAAAAGGTTTATAATGTCTGTATAAATACCTTTTATGTTCTATTTAGTAGGGGAGGCGAGAAAGGAAGTAGTAGAGACATGTGAAGAGTAATATTTGTGAATTTTTATCAAGTTCTCGAGAGCAATTCTTAGGATCAAACACTTGATTTCATCAATTATTCTTGAGATTGTTCCTTGATATTCAAAGCGGGTTTTATTCCAATTATTATTGTAAGTATTTAATTATGTGTTTGTCTATGAATGCTAATTGTAACCTTACAATCATGAGAGGCTAAAACCTCAACAACTAAGATTGTGGGAACCATGGTGGAATAACGAAATAAGGTTACACAAAAGTGATTCAAAATCAATACTAAGCACTTGTATTGTATTCTCTTCATCTTTAAACGTTTCTTAATGGTGTACAATGTTAGGACTTGCCCAAATTCTTTACTTTCTTGAACCTAGAGAAGTAGAGATTAGAAAAAGAGAATTACAACAAAGCCTTGGTCTTTATGATCAATGTATTAACTTGAGTTGTGGTCGTAGTGTAGTTAAATTTGGGACATATTGATAACGGTTAGAAAGAAATAGCTCATAAGACCTAACGTGGTGATTGAGCATAGTCATCAAATAGGGACGAACTAGTCATTTGGATGAACCCTAGTTATCAATTCTACAAGTAAGCATTGGGATTGATCACGTGTATATACCCGAAGTATTTATGAACCCATGGGAAACACTTACCCTAGTTACTTGCAACTCTTGATATCAACAACAATTATAATCTTGCTTTAATATTATTTTTCTTTGATACCTCCCAATTTGGAGATAACTTACCAACAAGTTTAAGTACCGGCATTAGTCTAGATATTACTTTATACCACCTCTTTGTTGGATTTTTTATTGACAACGTCCGCTTCATACTTTTCCAGTAAGTGTGAGTTTGAGCATTATCAACCACCTCTATGGATGAAAGACTTTGTCATAAGTCAGAAAACATCAACATTACCTTACAATCTGGCCAACTACATTAACTATGATCACTTGTCTTCAAAGTATCAAGCCTTCATAGTTGCTGCATCTCAAGAAGTTGAGCCTACCTCTTATAGTGAAGCTGTCAAAGATCCAAGATGGGTTACAGCCATGCAAATAGAGATAGATACACTGGCCAGTAACAATACTTGGGAAATAGTCCCACTGCTAGTTGGGAAGAAGCTCATTGGTTGTAAATGGGTGTACGAAATAAAATATAAAGCTAGTGGAGAGATTGAAAAGTTTAGGGCAAGTCTAGTAGCTAAAGATTATAATCAAAAAGAAGGGATTGACTATCAAAAGACATTTTTTCCTGTAGTCAAGATGGTCACTGTGAGATCAATATTATCTATAGCTGTTATAAGACAGTGGCACATCTATCAAATGGATGTGTACAATGCCTTTCTTCAAGGGGACCTAGATGATGAAATATATACATGGATCTCCCTCAGGAATTTAAGAGTTAGGGGGAGATTAGACCAGTGTGTAGGATTCTTAAACAAGCACCAAGACAATAGAATGCAAAGTTTTTGGATGCACTTATTTAACTAGGCTTTTCTCAAAGTCAATATGATCATTTTCTATTTACAAAGAGCAGTGGAAAAGAACTGATAGTCATCTTAGTCTATGTGGATGACATGATAGTGACTAGAAACAGTTTAAATCTAGTAGAAGAAACCAAGACAGCCTTACATCAAGCCTTCAAAATGAAAGACTTAGGTAAGTTAAGGTACTTCTTAGGCATTGAATTTTCTAGATCTAAAACGGGTATCTTGATACACCAAAGAAAGTACACCCTTGAGCTAGGTCTGGGTGTTGCAAAACCAGCATCTACTCCACTTGAACAAAATGTTAGATTGACTACCAAAGAACTAGATGATCTAGTAAGAAGTTCAAGTTCTAATACAAAAGTACAGGATGAGTTATTGGCAGATGTCAACATGTATCAAAGGATTATATACAAGTTGTTATATCTCACCACAACAAGACCTGATATATCATTTGGTGTACAAACATTGAGTTAGTTTCTTCATCAACCCAAGAAGTCACATCTAGAAGCAGCTATGAGAATAATAAGGTGTGTAAAAAATCAACCTAGCAAGGAATATTATTGTCAAACCAAAGCACATAACGGGTTATTGCCTACTGTGATGCTGATTGGGAAACTTGCCCAAACTCAAGAAAATCCGTAACTGGATTTCTTATCAAACTGGGAGACTCTTTGATTTCTTGAAAATCAAAAAAATAAAATACAATCTCAAGAAGCTCAGCTGAAGCAGAATATAGAAGCTTGGCATCTACAACAGCTGAGCTAGTTTGGATTCTAGGACTGCTTAAAGAGATTGGAGTTCAACCTATCTTGCCAGTTCAAGTACATATTGACAGCAAAGCAGCTTTACAAATTTTGCGGTCAATCCAGTGTTTCATGAAAGGACGAAACACATAGAAATCAATTGTCATTTTGTAAAAGAAAAGATACAAAAGAGCATGATCAAAACTCAATATATTCCTATCAAAGAATAGCAGGCAAATCTCTTGACTAAGGGACTAAATAGAACTCAACATCAGTATCTATATACCAAACTAGGTGTGTTAAATGTGTTTAATACCACCTAGTTTGAGGGGGAGTATTGAGTATGTATAAATCATCCAAGGGTAGAGTAGTCTTTTAATACTAAAGTTGTTAGTTATGTTAGCTATTGCGAGATAAGAAAGGTTAGTTACTAACTAATCTTCTCAGGTATACTTGTATATATACCTCTGTACATATCAGTATGAATATAATAATATTCATTTTCTTATTGATGAAAATACACTCCACTCTTACATCATCCTATTCTTCATTTCATTCCTAAATCTTCTTCTTCTCTTTAAGATTCTTAACAGAGCCAAAAAGAAATTGAAGGTAACAATTAATGTTATTCACTATTAGTTTATTTGACTAATCTAATCTTTCACGCGTTTCTGTATAAAAAGAAAAGTTATACTTTCTATTTAAAAAGAAAAATAGATTGAATAATATACGAATATGATGACGGACACATATAATTCTTGTGTGAGAGTCTGAGTATGAATCTTCAAAAATACCACATATATATACGTACTTAACTCATCTTACAATATTTTCTAATACTTCTAAGATCTTAATTCTATAAGAATTTGTTGTCTAAATTTATTTTGCTCAATATTTAACTAAATTGAGTCATTTTAAATTAAATGACTCAACCAAATTATAACGTGTGTGTATTTCAATTATACTAGTTTAAGCGTACGTGTCTCGCGCGTGTTTCTCATATTGATAAAAATAAATTTATAAAATAGCATAAATAATATTTAAAAGCCGTGTTTGTATAACAATATAAGGATTTAGAAAGAAAATTATGAATTTCAAATGATAAATGATTATGTTTAAGAGTTTGATCCAGTTTAATAGTTCTTTCTTCAGTTTGTTCTAATATTTGTTTCAGAACAAAAATGTCATAGAAATAGCATTTGATTGAAAGGTAAAAATTTGTTCGCTTTTACATAAGCACTTAAATG
>JACEIK010009697.1:13173-26196 GCA_018107945.1 Datura stramonium | reverse complement strand
CCAACTGCATCCATATATATATCAATTAGGACTAAATACATTAATATTCTGAAAGAAAATATCACTTTTAGTATATATGTAGCCCAAACTTGTACTTATCAAAAAACAGCCGGAAACTTGCTATTTCTCGAAAGTCCAGAAGGGAGAAATACTCACTTTAGGGCTAGGAGTATATTAACACTACTTTGGATCAATTTCACTTACCTTAGCTGGGTAGCACGACGGTTCGCCGGCCGAATTTCACAAAACTAAACCCGTAGGAATGCTCTCTGCAGCTTTATACTCCGGTATCTAGGATTAATTTGAGTTTGGACCGCATTTGACGGCGTAATCGGATGAATATTTTATCATAAATCATCGTTCCTCTCTGTCTCAAGTCGTTTTCTGGAAATTTAAAGTAGAAAAATGAAATAAAACCGAAGTGAGGGGTTTATA
Source organism: Datura stramonium (assembly GCA_018107945.1). Classification (NCBI taxonomy): domain Eukaryota; kingdom Viridiplantae; phylum Streptophyta; class Magnoliopsida; order Solanales; family Solanaceae; genus Datura; species Datura stramonium. Next base: position 25,761 of record JACEIK010009697.1, on the reverse strand, counting down.
TACTTGGGTCTGGACAGGGCCTCCATGGCACGGCGCCATCGCGGAGGCCCTCCCTCCATGGCACGGCGCCATCGCGGAGGGGTTCTGCCCCGGCTCCTCCCGCGATGGTTCGATGTGATGTTCGTCCAGTCTTCCCCCGGGCCTTTTTCTAGCATGTANCCTCCCGCGATGGTTCGATGTGATGTTCGTCCAGTCTTCCCCCGGGCCTTTTTCTAGCATGTATGGCATTCTAAAACTCTTAACCAACATGCGAATAGGCTATCTACATGTCGAGAATTTACGGGGTGTAACACTTTTTTATCAATAAATTAAATAATTTTTGAAGTAAAATATAATTAGAGTAGTAAGACATTTAGAAGAAACTCTAACAAGAACTAGTGCTACTAGCCTATTATACTTGTCATGGTTTGGACCGCGCTCTTTCCCGTTATCCAAAGTCTGAAATGACTAAAAGTGGACAGAATGTGTTAAACGGGTTTCTAAAGGAAATAACAGTATTTAAGATTAGAAATGTGACCGTATTCTTTCATCAAAATTTAAAAAATGTATAATAAAGAAAAATATTTAGACGAACTATATATTTAAACTATAAGTTGGTAGGGTTGCATGTTCACCAATTGCAATGAGAAAACCACATGGGTTGAGTTAAATGCAAGGCATGAAGCGGAGTAGCAAGCAAAGGTGTAGTCCCAAATGGGGGCACATGCCACTGTCCTTTCATTTACCAACTGCGCCTATTCCATTTCAGGTGGGGTTATAGTAAAGAGTAGGGTCCAAAACCATGTGACTACACTACACAATCTCTATAATTTCATCACTTTTATATAAACGGATCAAGAATGTGGATGAGGAGTATCATACCCAAACTGTGCATCCCCTAAACTGGAAATTATTTTTTGCAAAATATATCTTATTTCTATGATATTAGGAAAAGCTAGAGTTGTGATCAATTCTCATATAGTGATGGGAGTAAATTGATTTGGGCGGTTAGTTACTGTGCGTTCCACAAATTCAAATAGTTGTAAAATGCACTTCACATGTGAGCATTTAAGGCTAAAGCATGCAAATTTCCAAAGCAGTTGCTGCCCACATACAATTGCTATATATGGAATTATAATTATTTCTCTCATGAATCATGTGAAATTTACATACTCTCCATTGGTTTAGATTTTTCAAATATCAATTTAAATTAATTATATGAATTTTTAAATTTATAAAATAAATCAAATTAAAAAAAAAGTCAGATTTTTCAACCTCGGATTTTTTCAATTTTTTTTCATAAAAGTCTTCATATAAAACATAAAACTTATACTTGAAATAATTTCTTTAATTCTACCAACATACAATTATCTTTGGTGTTTTCTAATTAAGAAAATAACATAAAATATGAGACGGGTGTTGATATTGTTCTAAAATATTCAACCAAAAAGATAACGAAATAGCATAAAACAAATATTCCTAATTAATAAGTCATAATGTAAATGATCATAATCTAAGTACTAAGTCATGCCAAACAAAAAATACGGCTAATAAGTATTAATTATATAACTAAATATTTAAAAAAAAATTAAATTATGTGTTTTCACTATATAAATTAACGAGATTCCTAGTGTTGAAATCATTTCTTTTGTTTTGATTTGGTTTTGGTTTGAAATTTATTTGAGTTAATAACATGCATTTATGAGCTATAAAACTAATTGGATCATTCAAAATTTTAAGTCCAAACTTGAAATAATATGGTAAAGGACAAAAACTATAAAAAAGTTTAAGAAATTTGTTTTGATTTGGTTTGGTTTGAAATTTATTTGAGTTAATAACATGCATTTACGAGCCATAAACCACCTGGATCATTCAAATTCTAAGTCCAAACTTGAAATAATATGGTAAAGGACAAAAACTATAAAAGTTTAAGAAATATTTATAAATTACATAAAAATATTTATAAAAATTATATACATAGAATGTCGGGTTGATTTGGTTCGTTAGACATTTTTAGTTAAAGCAAAAACCAAATCAATTATAGTCGGATTTTTTCTTTCCAACATCAAATCACTAATCAAAATTTTTTTAATTTGAATCGAATTATCTGATTGGCAATTTGTCAATTCGCTCTACATGTCGAATTTCTTTTTAATTTAACTCGAATTATCTACTGGTGTAATTTGTCACCTCGCTTTCTTCACACCTAGTAGCCATCACAGTGGGATTTTTTCTATATATGGATGGGCAATTCCAGCTTGTCACAAGGTGTGAATAAAATGCATAGCATTAAACTTTATCACTTGTATGCACTAATATAAAACTAGTATATGAGATCTCCCATAATTTTTCTGTGCTTTTTTCCAATTTTATTGAATGATCCCAAAGAGACTCTTATAAGAAAATATTCCATCACCTCTTTACAGCTTGAAGATGAATGAATAGAATTAAGTAAATTCAAAAGATAATTAATCATGCTTTTTTAATTTTATTCTTAGTAAATTTATTGATTATGTAAATTTCTCTTATTCAAATAAGAATAAAATTTAAAAATATATTTTTAATATCTTCTTAATTATGCTAATACCACTTTTTAACATACAATAAAAAATAAAAAATATAATTTATTTTAAATGAGAAAAAATATGCAGCATTGCAGGTTGATGTTTTTTGACTTGGGCATACGCTCAGGGGCAAGGCAGGTATATAGAAGGTCCAAAAACAAAAATTATTCCCTCACACATCCAATCTGTCGAACAATGTGTCAGATGTCATGCTGGCCAAGAAAAATTAGAATTAACACTCCACGTTATTGGCTAAACTAGCTACTCCTAAACATTTATCCGCTTGGGACATATACTTCAGCTCCGTGAGTAATATTTTGAGAAGTGCTTTTAAATTTATACATAGTAATAGTCTCTTTGGATTAAACCTCAAATTAATTTATTTTGAAGTGTTTTTTTTAAATTTTTAAAAGTATTTATCAAAAATAATTTTGGTGCAAAACAATTTGCAATCACCTAATAAATTTAAAAACACTTTTGAGCAAGAATTAATTCTTGGTGAAACTTTTGAAAATGCTTCTAAATGTATTTTCACAAAAGGTGTTTTTCAAATAAGTGCTTTGAGAGTAGTTTCACTTTTTTAGCTTCTGAAAATAACTTCTATTACTTAAAATACTTCCTATTTTCTCTAAAAAAAAAAAACTTGATCAAACACCTCATTTTTTTAAAATAAATATTTTTTAAAAATAAACACTAATTCCCAAAAACTTGGCTAAACAGTATAAATTAATGGCAAAGGTCATAAGCAGTTTTCTAAATTTGTTTATTCTTTCGTTTGATATTTATTTAGATTTGTACTATTGAACATCTACATTACTTAAAATGAACATTTTCTTTTGGATTATTTTATTTCTTTATTTATTTATTTATTTACGTTCCTTTTAAATAATTATATATTTTGACTATTATATATTTATTTGTTATCTTTAAGCATTGAAATGTTATTCTCTTCAATAAATAAAAATAGCGTAACCTAAGCAATCATAATATCGGAGTTGTGTATCTGCTGTCACTTAGGTTTTTTACTACTTACTCCCTTCATTTTAAAATAAGCGATATTTTTAATTTGAGCATACTCCTTAAAAATTATTTATTCGTAGAAAGTAAGATGTACTTACTAATATTAATAAATACCTTTAAAACAATATAATCCCTCTTTACTGCTTTTGATTACGTAAAACTCCTTTTATTTAAATAAGCAGAAACGAAAGAAAATCATTAATGTCAATACGTAAAATATCACTTATTTTAAAATAAACGAAAAAGAATAAAAATATTTATTTGAAATGGAGGGAGTAGTCAATGTCTATTATATACTTCCAAGAATAATTTATTACTAAGGGCAAAATAAAAAGAGTGTATTCAATTATATCTAATTTTCAAAAAAAAAATAGTAACAATTTATTTAGACCATCTATTTTTAATGCTAACGACAAGAATAACGGTACCATTGCACACTTATGGTGCATGGAGTTTCCACGAAAAAAGATTTGCAAATTCAAATCCTTCACGTTTTTTATCCCTTCACAAAATAAGTGGCGGTATTAGCTTGAACACACACCTTTAAGAAAACTACTCATTTCTAGATAGAAAAATATATTTTTATCTACTACCCCTAATAAAAATACCTTGAAAAAGATGTAACTCTTTAATATTTTCTTGATTATGTAAAACTCTCTCCACTTAAATAAAAGTAAAATTGGAAGAACATCATTAATGTCTTTTTAATTATATAAAACACCACTTATTTTAAAATAAAGAAAGTATAAGAAAAGCGTCTAAGTTTTATAGACTTTATTGTATGTGATATAAGTTAACATATAATAACATGAGACTCGTTGTAACAAGTTTGATGGGTATATTTGAGAGAGACAGTGATAACATGTCACAGTCAATTACAGAAAGATGATATGTACTGGATGTAAAATTAAAAATTTACCATGAGTATATATGAGTCAATTATCTATTGAAATTAAATTTTAAAAATAATACTCCTTCTGTTTCAAAGTGTTTATAGTTTAGTATTTTGATTTTCTTGCTTTAAAATAAATGTGTTTATGTATAATCAAGAAGATATTAACGATGTTTTTTAATTTTGCACTTATTTAAATGGAGAGAATTTACATAATCAAGAAATATTAAAGAGTTGCATCTTTCTTAAGATATTTATTAGGATAAGTGGATAAAATACGTTAGTCTATTTAGGAATGAGTAATTTTTTAAAGAATTGTATCCAAGTTAAAAGCACCACTTATTTTGAAATTGAATTAGTACAAACTTAAGTCATGGTAAAACAAACTCTAAGAACTCTTGGCTAAGCAAGCTAGTCAATGTAATTAAGAAAGTAACTAAGAACCCGCTTGCTGTTTATGTTGGTTTGCGCGAACTTTTAGAGGCGTTTGACTAAATCAAAAAGTACTAAAAAAGTTAAAAAATTGCTTTTAATAAGCTTAAAAGTAATTTTTTATTTTTGGCTTATAAGCCATTATGTTCAATTCAACAAATTTAGTTTTTTATCCTCATACTATTTTCCACCAAAATAACCCTTAAGGAAATAAATATTACAAGTCATTATGTTTGACCAACAAATTTACTTTATCCCTTATACTATTTTCCTAATTCCAAAATTACCCTCAAGGAAATAAAAAACCTTAATTTTTCTCTTCTTCTCTTTGGAAATGACCGCATCTCGTGACCCTCCACTTGCCACCGAAAATCACTCTTCTTCTCCGCTTCTCTTTCTTCTCGAACTTTATTTATAACTCACTCGCTCATACTTTAAAAATGAAAACACAATTAATTTATTAATTTAAAAAATTAAAAAAGGAAATAATGATGTGATTATTTAAAAGTTGAAATTTTTTATTTTTTTTAGAAATTCAATATTTGTTAATTTTGGTTTTTTTTAAAAAAATTAATTGAAGTAGTATTAATTCATTTAAATTATTATATTTAATTTTATAAATAAAAATAAAAACCGACAGAATGACTATCTCCGAAAAGAACTAAATAGTTTAATTTAATAAAATATTATTAAAATTAATATTTTAAAATTTTTAATTATGTGTTTATTTTTGTATTTTAATTAAATTACATGTTTTTTTTGTTTTTTTAATTTTAATTTTAATTATTTGTAGAAATAAAAATATCATAATAATTTATTTTTATAGTGTTACATGTGTGTTAACAGTTTTAAGGGAATTTCAGTCATTTGACCCAAAATAAGTGTTTAACAACACTTTCGTACCAAACACATCAACAACTTTTTTTCAACTTCAGCAATTTTATCGAAACACATAAACTGCTTATTTATAAAGTAAATTTCACCACTTAAAAAATATTTTAAACATTTATATTTAAAAGTTACTTTTTTTCTGCTAAACCAAATGGACTATAAATGTACACAGCTATGCCTCGAACAAGTTGAAGTATTCTGCATAAAAATTAAAGAGAGATCGAGCATTAAAGTTGTCCAGAAATCCCTCAAAAGAATTTAATTAACCCAAAAAAGAAAAAAGAAGTTCTAGAAAAGGTGAGCAGTTTCATCAAAGGAGAAGTTAGTCAAATCGTCTTTGGGTTGAATATTGAGGGTATTTTCGTCAAGCAGCCAATTCTCTAAAATGTCTGACAGTGGCACTTCCGCATGTTCTTCATTTTCTTCTTTCTTGATTTCAACTTTAGTAGCCTCAGCCTCTGGAGATGCTGTTTGAGAGAACTGGTCATCTGAAGTTGATGATTCAAATGACTCCAACCCAAAAAGTGACTCCAAGGCTTCCATCAACCCCATTCCACCTGTTGAAATAAAATTTAGGGTCGTTTGGTCATACGAGATGAAATTATGATATGAGATAAGTTTGAAGTTTTGTTTGGACATGCAATTTGAAAATTTTTAAGTTATATTTTTTCCTCATGAACATAAGAACCTTATAAGTTGTAAAAACTATTCAAATTTCCCAAATTCTTATACAATCTTACCAAATAAGTAAAAGTTCATAATAAAATATAATACACTATGATAAAGTCATTCTAAAAAAATACAACTTAAGAATCGAACTTTAGTTCAATAAAAAATAAAATTAAACATGAGTTGTAGTGTACTACTCTTTAATATAATCCTCTCACGTAATATCAACAAAGGTTGACAAACTATTTATGTCAAATATAATTGTTGGCAAAGGTTATTTACATTTCTTAAATAAGTGGTTGGTAAATATAGTTGATATATATAAAATGGTGATTTTTTTTTACAAAATATAAACTTGTGTTTTTCATGATTTAAAATCTCAAATCAAGCTTTTTGGAGAATTTGAGATTTCATCTCATGATTTGAAATTATGAGATGAAATCGCATGTCCAAGCGCTGATTTCATCTCAAAATTTCAAATCGCGACATGAAATCACATATCCAAACGCCTGCTTAATTTACTCCTAATTAAAATCATCTACATCTTCAATTTTTAGGTGAAATTGTCACATAGTTTGACATAGTATATAAACACAAAGAGGGTTTTCAAGTGTTTGACCCCAAACCGTTTGAAAAATGAAAAAAGTCTCGTATTGATAGTTAAAATGAATTTGTACAATTCATCCCTCATAAACTAACTTTTAGGATTGAGTTGGCCCCACACTATTAGAAATAGAAATTTTTTCCTCGACAAATCAATGAAATATTTGAGTTATAAAACATAAAGCTTCCTTTTTTATCATGTGATATAAATTCGAGTATAATTTTTTCAATTGACCAGAAATATAATTTACATATTTAAAATTATGAAAAAAGGACAAAGATATAATTAAAACATAGTGGAAAAATTATTTGACATTCCAAATAATAATAGTACTTCTTCTGTCCACTTTTATTTGTTCATTATATAAAAATAAATGTTTGATTTAACTTGTTCAATTTGAAAAACTAAAACATAATTTATCACTTAATTTTTAATTTATTCTTATTATTAATAACAGTCATTTCTCAGCACATTTTCCAAATTATTGAATTTAGTATATTTAAAGGGCGATGTAATAAAATTGACATTCTATTGATTATTTTTTTAAAAATGTGTCAAGTCAATACTGAACAAATAAAGATGGACGGAGAAGGTATCACGTAAAACGAGACATGTTAAATAATTAAAGCTTGTAAATAAAATGTTCAGAAATTGAGCACTCACCTTTGCTTTCAGCACTTGGAGTTCCGTCACAGGAAGATGAATCAGTTGTTAATGCATTAATGTTGTTAGATGAAGTTTTTGAATTGTTTGGGGAAGAAGTTGATGATCTCATCCATCCTTGTAGCAATCTGGCTATATTCTCAGTACTTGATGCATAGGTAGAAGCATTTACTTCTTGTTTAATATTACTATTGTGTGGGCTTTCAAGTGACAAGGCATTATGTAAAGCCTTTTTGGCCATGTTTATATCAGCTTGAAGTGTCCTTTCCCATTGGCCCCTAGAATTTGATAAATGATCACCATGAGTAAGACCATTTTTTTCTACAGAGGATAAATGATCATCTACTTGAAGTTTTTTCAGCTTTTTCTTTAGATGAGTGTTCCAGTAGTTTTTGATGTCGTTGTCTGTTCTCTCCGGTAGATATGAAGCTATTGCAGCCCATCTGTTTCAGAGGTCACACAACAAGTCAGAATAATAGCGGCGAAACTAGAAATTTCGCTTCAAAAGTTCAAGTAATTTTTGATTTAAATATGATATAGTTTAATTTTTCGACATACCAATTACACCCTTCTATCTATGTGGCTCCGCCACAAGTCAGAAGCATTAACACAAGTATATTAAACATAAATACATTCAAAAAATTATTATATTATTTTAACACGTTGGAGTAGGTAAGATGAATTAACTTTTACATTATGAGTAGTTAATAGTATATAGTGTAAGTGATGTAATAGGGTAAAAATCATTTTTCAACTCCAACCAACGAGTATGGAATATTAAATATTAAAATAAAAGGAGGTAACGAGGCTAAATGTTTTTCACTAAAGATGAATATGCCAAGTGAAGATCAACAAGTAAACAAAGCGAATAATAGAGGGAGATTGATGCGTTCAGGATACATTTTAATTTTAAATATTTAGGAGTAGCCAGGTTTTTAAAGAAGAGATAAAGAGCATAGATATATACTTGTTGCCTAAAAGAGCTTGAAGCTGGATAATCATCTTCTCTTCTTGATCTGTGAAGTTACCCCTCTTTATCCCTGGCCTCAGGTAGTTTGTCCATCTTAACCTGCAGCTCTTGCTACACCTGCGCAATCCTGTTAAAAACAAAAAGAAATCCTGATTAAACAAAACTAACTACCATGGGTTTGTCCGAAAATTATTATTTCTTCTAATGTATATATTCTATCCCTTATATTTTTTTTGTGTATTAAGGAAAGATTCTGGTATAGTGACAAAAATGACTTTAGATCAAGTGTGGGATTTTGAAACACTTCCCCAGACCTGTTTTAGTGGGAACTGCCCTCCAATTGCCAGCACCATGTTGTTGAACATAAGAGACCAACATTATATCTTCTTCAGGAGTCCATGGTCCTTTCTTCACCCCTACTTTATCACAGCAAGGGAGTCTACCCATCGATCTCAACAACCTACACAAATATTCTTCTTCTTTTTGCCTTTGTTTCTTGGTTCCAACTTTTTTCTTCTCTTCTTGGGAAAAGCAGAGATAAATGTCTAAGGGGCTAAGGGTTTTTTATAAGATTAGTCAAAAAAAAAAAAAGGTGAGAGCATTCAATGAGGGGGGACTGAGCCATATTAAGTCACTCCTCTAAACCGCGTGGCATTCAATGTTTTATTTACTTCTGCTTTTAAGCAATAGGGAAGGAGTAGCACTTTCTATTCTTTTACTTCTTTCACGCCGCCTAATTTATGTGATATATTTTGACTGAGCATAGAGTTTAAGAAATAAAAATTTTTAAAATTTATAATTTGAAATAAGTCATATATATTTATGTGACTATAAATTATTTTATTAAAGATAAAATAAGTATTTTATAGTTAAACTATTACTTCCTCAGTTCCATTTTCATTGCTAAGATAAGTTTAGCACATCAATTAAAAAAAGATTATAGAAATGGTAATTTGACTAATGTAACCCTATTAAATTTTTGAAAACATGCAAAAATAATTTCTTTTTACATTTTAAAATGACTTTAAGTACTACGGGTAAAATTGAAAAAATATGGTCAATTATCTATTGAATTTTGAAACTAGCAAGTATTTTAAAACAACTATTTTTAATATAACTAGCAATTAAAATGGAATGAAGGGAGTACTAACTATAAAATATATTTTTTTTAGGACCGACTAAAAAAATTATTTATGTCATATAAATTGAGAGAGACTTAGAGCCTGTTTGAATAGCTTTTTACTTATAATTTATAGGTCAAAAGTCATAAATTAGAATTTTCAATTTATAAATTTTAACTTTTTATTTTACCTTAAAAATACTTTTTCAATTTATCCAAACACTACCACTACTTCAAAACACTTAAAATAAGTTAATACAAACGGGCTCCATTCTCATCATGTAAAGCTAGCTAACTGTGGCATGAAATTACACTAATTACAAAAGTCAATTTTCACTCATCAGTCACTGAGCACCTTTCCCAATGAGTTTCTTTCACTGGGCATCTTTTTTTTTTTTTTTTTTTATAAATTTTGGCGGGGCTATTCAAAATTTTATTTAAATAATGGATTCAAGGTTTTGAAATACTCATTATTTACTCAAAATTTTAATTCTATTTATATGAGATAGGAGTAGTTTTACGAGAACCAACCGTCCTAGTGCTATTGTCGAATCTAAGTAATAGTCCCTTTATTACCGCTCGTTGAGTTAGTTGTTTCGCAACTCTTAGTCGTTCTAGCACTAGTTCTTTTTGTTCGATGTTAGGGGGCCATACGAGTCGTTGCTAGCGTCATTGGTTGTTTGGAACGCTAAACCCGCAAGGCAGGCGGTAGGGGACGGGCGCTAGGGGGTCATTGCTATATAAATTGAGTGAATTGTCATTTAATGATCATATCTTTTATGAAATTAATCAAATGTAAGGGATATATAGTACATTTCAGTTTCCTAATGAGCCAATTTTAGAATGAAAGGGTAATAATGTTATGCCAAAGAGTAAGTTTATTTTTTATCTAAAGAACAAGAAAGCTAATTTCTAAAGAATGCTTGTATCATGAACACTAAGGGCGACGGGATATATAGTACGTAGGGGCAAAGCACCGGCGGTGTAGTCCCCCCAGCCAAGTAGATGGACAAGCCAATTATACCAATCTTATGTTACACACATATGTGTATGTATACTACGGTTTTGTCCTGAAAACATTATTGCAGGTAGCAAATTTGATTACAAGGCAGTACAGGGGAAAGGGAATACAAAACATTCATATGCATATTAATCAGCAGGCAGGACCCTCCATAGTCCATTCAATGAATATGAATATAAAGGATGAGAGTACTGAGTATATATTTTATGTTGTAAATATTATTATTTATTTAATTGTGAATATTAATGATTTCTAGATATAATATTCATCATTATGTATAGTAATATTCATATCTTCACTATCTTTGTATTGATCTTCTACGTCCTCTTGATCTTTCCCAACACTTTCAAAGATTAATGTCATGTTTATGACATCTTTTGGTGCTCCTTAATGTGATACTATAAATGGGGGTCTTGAGAATGTATTGTACCCTTTTAATTAAAAGAAGAAAGTTATTTTATTTTATTTTTCTTGTTCTTATCATTGTTGTTTTGAGCTTAATTTTACAATAAGTTATCAGCACGAAACTCTAACCAACTGAGCATTTTAAAATTGCGTTAAAATTCTCTTTGGAACAAATTTTACGGAAAAAATTACCTGTCATGAGTACTCGATGCTGAAACCAACCAAACACTAAAGGTTTTGGTGTCACTGTTACTTAGGAAAATGAACATTAAGCCAAGACAAAGCGAAAGCCATGATTTTCCTTCGTCATCATCGGGATGAAGGATTGACAGTTGAATACCTGACAGTGTAAGATCCACGTGAATTGTGGACTTGTTTGAAGTAAATTTATGACCACCTTAAGGTATGGGTATTGTCAAGGGCTTTTCTGAGTGGATTCATTTGCCATTATGAAATTTTAAAATTGTATGTGATTATAACTCTATTATATACATAATTGCTTTTATTTGGAAAAAATATAAAAGATGAGGATATGTTGGAAAAGACTCTTACTACTTTTAATTTCATGCCTTAAATTTGGTATTATAGCAGCAATACCATGAAAAAGGATTTAAAAATTATTCTAATTTGATCCCATGCCTTTTTGTGACTGAATAACATACCTTTTTTGTTGAAAAATCATGAAGCCTATTCCACTGGAACTGCTCCACACTACTAGAAATAAAGGTTTTTTCATCGTGAATCAATGAAAAATTTGTGCTATAAAACATAATTTGGCAGATCCATCTGTTCAGTAAAACATTACCAGCCTCAATATTAGAAAAAACTTGTATACAATATTGAAGTGTATCGTCTCTGAGAAATTAAATGAGGTTTATATCATGAGTAAAATACATGATGCACTCTTTTTTTCTTAGTCTACATTTTATTGAAATAAATTTTTCTGACAAGGTTCTTAATGAGACAACTAATAATGTATACTACAAGATATGTGTACTCTTTTTTTCTTCACTAGAATTTTTTCTCACGAGATTTTTTCTAGTAAGGTTTTAATAAGACATATTATTTATCAATGAACATTCAAGGGGGAGTGTTATAAATTTTATTATGTAGTTAATTATGGATATCCATAATTTTCAGATATAATTTCCACCATTATGTGTAGTAATGCCCACGCCTCCACTACTTCTTCATTAATCTTCCACACCCTCTTAATCTTCTCCACATTTTCAAGGATTACATTCATTTTATGACACTCTTTTGTGCTTCTTAATATAATGATAAAAGAAAATTTTTTGAGCATGACATTATACACACTTAAAAGAAAAGTTTATCTTATATTATTTCTTTTATTCTAT
>JACEIK010009696.1:27917-49040 GCA_018107945.1 Datura stramonium | reverse complement strand
TTGGTTCAGTCCCTGTGGGATCGATACTTGGCTTACTTTAGCCATTTTACTACTTGTTCGACCACGTGCACTTGCGTGTAGTTGCGAAACGCATCGAACACTTGGTCAAACGTGGATGAGGACCTACATGAGTTCCATGAGGAGGTGCAGAAGATCACCTAGATTATGGGGTGTGACAGGAGAGAAGAGTGTAGACTTAGCCTCCTATCAACTAAAGTGGGTTGCTCACATATGGTTCCATCAGTGGAAGGATAGAAGGGGAGTTGGAGTAGTTCATGTGGGTTTGGATGAGTTTATGATTGCTTTGTTGGACAAGTTCTTCCCTAGGGAATTGAGGGAGGAAAAGGTGGCAGAGTTTATCAACTTGAGTAGAACAGTATGACTGTCCAAGAGCATGCTTTGGAGTTTACCTAGTTGTCCAAGTATGCGCCGGAGATGGTAGCCGATCAGAGAGCCCATGTGATTAGGTTTGTGAACAGGGTGGCAGACTCTTTGGTCAAGGAGTGAAGGACCACCATATTGCACAATAACATATATTTCTCCCAATTGGTCATATATGCCCAGCAAATGGAGGCGGAGCATGTGAAGGAAAAGGAGAGAGAGGCCAAGAGGTCCATAACAGGCAGCTTTGGGTTTTTCCAGTAGAGNACTCCACTAGAGGTCATTGGCCCCAACACTGTCAGCCAATGTTCCATCCAAACCTCAAGGTTATCACTATAGCGAGGAATTAGGTTTTAGGGGACAGAGGAGAACCTCGGTAGAGCGCATTTTCCCAATTTGCAGGAAATGTGGTAAGAACCATATAAGAGAGTGTCTAGTTGGATCAGATTTTTGCTTTGGGTGTGGGAAGCCCGAGCACATACACAGGGAGTGTTCTTTGGCTAGGTAGGGTGACAATAGAGGTCGTGCCTAGTCCACCAGTTCAGCAGCAGCTCCAGCAAGTCCTTTCTAGTAGGGTGCTTCTACTAGTTCAGCTGGTGGTTAGCGCCAGATTAGATTTTATGCCCTCTCATCTCGTTAGGAGCAGGAGACTTCATCTTATGTGGTTACTTGTATGTTGTGAGTATTCCATCTTGATGAGTATGCATTGTTAGATCTAGGGGCTACATTATCTTTTGTGACTCCTTATGTTGTTGTTAGTTTCAGAGTAAGTCTCAAAATTCCGTCAGAACTCTTTTCAGTCTCTACTCCGGTTGATGAGTCAGTTATAGCTCGATGGGTATAAAGAAACTTTTCTATCACGGTCCTTCAGAAAGTCACCTCAGTCAACCTAGTGGAGTTAGATATGATTGATTTTGATGTTATATTCGGTATGGATTGGTTACATGCATGTTATGCCTCAATCGATTGTAGAACCAGTACAATAGAGTTCTGATTTTCTGGTAAGCCAGTCCTAGAATGGAAGGGTAGTTCAGTTGTGCCTATAGGTTGCTTTGTCTCCTACCTCAAGGTCTGAAAGATGATCTCTAAGGGTTGTGTTTATCATCTAGTTCAGATTAAGGATGCTACTTCAGAGATCCCGACTCTTCAGTCAGTTCCTGTCGCGTGTGCATATTCAGAGGTTTTCCCTGATGATCTACTAGGAGTCCCTTCTGAATGGAAAATTGACTTTGGTATTGACCTTCTTCCCCATACACATCCCATATCTATCCCTCCTTATTGAATGGGCCCAGCTGAGCTAAAGAAGTTGAAGGAGCTGTTGAAAGATCTCCTAGCTATGAGGTTTATCAGGCCTAGTAAGTGCACCATTTTTTGTTCAAAAGAAGGGGTTGATTATCAACAGTTGAAAAAGGCCACAATCAAGAATAAGTATCCCCTCCATAGGAATGATGACTTTATTTACCAGCTTCAGGGTGTTAAGTGCTTCTCTAAAATAGACCTCAGGTCCAACTATCACCAGCTCAGAGTTAGGGAGAGTGACATTCTGGAGACAGTTTCAGGACTCGGTATAGTCATTGTGAGTTTGTGGTTATGTCCTTTTGGAATAATGAATGCCCCTACAACTTTTATGGACTTGATGAATAGGGTGTTCAAAGAATATTTGGACATGTTCATGATTATCTTCATATATGATATTCTCTTATACTCTTGGAGCACGGAGGAGCATGCCACTCACTTGAGGGTTGTATTACAGACTTTTAAAGACCGTAAGTTGTTTTCTAAGTTTAGCAGGTGTGAGTTTTTGCTTGGCTCCTTGACGTTCTTGGGTCATGTGGTGTCTAGTGAGGGCGTACGGGTAGACTCTCAAAAGATAGGGATGGTGAATAATTGGCCTAGACCAGTCACTCCTATGGATATTAGGAGCTTTTTGGGATTAGCTGGCTATTATTAGAAGTTTCTAGAGAGGTTTTCCTCCATTGCAGCACCGTTGACTAAGCTGACTCAGAAAAAAGCCAAGTTTTAGTGGTTCGATGCTTGTGAGAAAAGCTTCTAGGAGTTGAAGACTCAACTCACTTCAGCCCCAGTTTTGACTTTATCGAAGGGCACCGATGGCTTTATGGTGTATTGTGATGCGACGAGGATCAGCCATTGGTGTGTATTGATGTAGCGGGGCAATGTTATTGCATATGCTTCTCATCAGCTTAAGACCCATCAGAAGAATTATCCAACTCATGATCTCGAGTTGGAGGCGATGGTTTTTTCCTTGAAGATTTGGATGCATTATTTGTATGGGATGCATGTGGATATGTTCACGGATCACAAGAACCTATGATATGTGTTCACTCAGAAGGACTTGAACTTGCGACAAAGGAGATGGCTAGAGCTTCTCAAGAATTATGATATGAGTGTTATTTACCATCCGGGCAAAGCCAATGTAGCAGCGGATGCCCTTAGTGGATTATCTATGGAGAGTGTGTCCCATGTTGAGGATGGGAGGAAGGAGTTGGTGAAGGATGTACATCGGCTTGCACGGTTAGGGGTTCGCCTTGTTGACTCGACAAATAGTGGAGTCATTGTTTAGAATGGATCCAAATTTTCATTGGTGAATGAGGTCAAGGCTAGACAAGGTGAGGATCCTATCCTAGTAAAGATGAAGGAGGTGGTCTGAAATTAGAAGGTGGAGGTTTTCTTCTAAGGGGAGATGGTGTACTTTGTTATTAGGGTCGTTTATGTAATCCAGGTGTTGATGATTTGAGAGAACGGATGTTGCATGAGGCTCATGGTTCCTAATATTCTATCCATCCAGGTGCCAACAAGATGTACTGTGACCTACGAGAGGTCTATTTGTGGAATGGTATGAAGAAGGATATAACAGAGTTTATGGCTAAGTGTCCGAACTGTCAACAAGTAAAGGTGGAGCATCAGAGACGGGGTTATGCTAGAGGAAATCAGTATCCCTACATGGAAGTGGGAAGAGATCAATATGGACTTCATCATAGGATTTCCTCATACACGCTGATAGTACGACTCCATAAGGGTGGTGGTAGACTAGTTCATCAAAATAGCACATTTCTTACCGATCAAAATAATAGATTCCGAGGATTATGCTAGATTGTACATTCAAGAGTTGGTTAGGTTGTGTAATACCCCGGAAGTACCTAAGGTTAGATCCGGGATTTAAAATGGAAGTTTGCAGAATCTAGAAAAACTCATAGAATGGGCCACCTAACGAATCATTGGTCCAACCAACGACCCGTGGGAAGCACCTGTGGTGAGGTCTGCCCGGGTGGCAGTTGGTGGTGATGGGTCAAGTAACGACTCGTTGTTAGATACAATAAGTCATCTTCTGAAGTCGTGGGGAGATTGGTCCTTGGCCTAAGAGACGGTAATGAGTAGTGGAACGACTCGTTGCTGGTTACAATAGGTCATGGTCATCAGCAGTGGGAAGGAGAATTAAAAACTTCTAGTCGAGCAGAAGGAAACCATGACTCGCTGGAAGGAGGAACAAGTCGTGGTGTGGCTCGTGGGAAGGCTTGGTAGAGATCATGAGGGGGGAAACAATGGACGACACAATGGATCATTGTTTGAAGAAAAGAATCATCATGTCGAGTCGTGGGATCGGATCTGAGAAGGTGAAGTTGGGAAGTAGAGACGACAGATGGATACACCGAGTTGTTGTATCCAAGAACGACTCATTAGTTCGGTCGTTGTTCCACCAGTGCAGAAATTTCAGGAATTTCATTAAGGGAATTTTCATCATTCCTAAGTCCTAGGGGCCTAAACTACGTCGTTTGAGGCTCGAAATGCAGTGTTTTATAAGGATAAAACCTATCCTAGGCTTATTCATATTCATGCATGCAAAGATAGGAAGTTAGAGGGGGTGATCAAGCTTGTTTTTCTTCAAATTCTCTTCAATTCCTCTTGGGCATTCAAGGAAGTGTAAGAATCAGCCATAATCAGGTATGTAGGGTTATGAGTGGGTGTTTTCGTTCACACCCATGCCCAATCTCTCCTAATTCATAAAGTGTTGTTTAAAAATCTTATGGGGTTTTATCTTAAATCTTGTGAAATTCTAACGATCTATAAATGGGTTATTACTTCTCATGTTTTACATCATATTTTACGAATTATGATTAGATTTTACCACTAATTCAATTGTAAATTTAATTATTTCAATTTCTATGAAATTATGCCTAATTATGCATGTTCTATGATGAATCGAGTTATGATCTTTACCTCTATTATTGATGTTCATAAACCCATCATGATTTATGAGTCATGGTATGGATTTATTCAAATGCCCATCATAAATCTATGATTTAAAAGCGTATACATGATTTACAAGTATGCATGAACCTCCTAATTACTAATTATGTTTTTGGCTTACTCATGGGCCTAGCTCTCATGGCTAGTTCATGTATTTAAAACATGCTTATGATTATCATGATTTAACTAGCCCATGAATCTCATGCATATTATACTATGAGTACTATATATGTTTTGGGAGTAGTATTTAACACCGAGTAGGTTCGGGGCCTAGGTTTTTCCCCGAATCTCAGAACTACGTGCCACCGTAGGACATGATGAGACCTCCCTTGAGACTGTCCCCTTTGCCCAAATGGGCCTTTCATATGTGATATCACACCCTTCATGGTTCTACCCTTGGCAAGGTAAGAACACCCTCCCAACTAGGGATTTATAGGTTGGGCTCCATGTTTGCTCATATGGGATATGTCGGTTATAAGAATCTCCCATTATTTCACATGTTTTATGCATTATTATGTTCATGATATTTTGGCTCAAGTGATGATTTATAAAGTTTCTCTTATGTCTATGGTAATGAATAGATTACGAATGATTTGAAAACCTTGAGCCTTTTGTTATCTTATGATATTTATGTTATGATCATGTTGCCCCACTCTTATGATTCCTTATGAGCTTTTATGTATTTTTTAAATGTCCGTTTTACTTACCTTGCATACTCGGTACATTTCACGTTCCGACAAGGCCGCTATCCGACAGTTAAGAAAGGCCCCACACAACCATCACAGGAAATAAAGAAAACATGGGCCCCACACGACCATCAACAACTAACCACAGGGAATGTACACAAACTGCAAGCCTCTAGGAGTGACATAGTGGTCGAGAAAGGGCCCCGACCTACCCAAAACAGTACATCAAAAGGAAGTCCTTCCTAACTTCAACTCCAGAGGGAAGGAGCTGAATGAACTTCTAACCTCACCTGGAGACTAGGAACGTCCCGAACAGCGTCTATCTAACCCGCAGACAAGTAATGCAGCGCCCAAGTGGGCGTCAGTACAATATGCACCAAATATGTAAAGTAGGAAGATAATAACTTGATTGAAAACTGGAAAATATGTAGTAATCAAAAGAGGGAGGGCAAGGATTTATCTTGAAATGCTTGAATCATCTAAATTATCTAAACAACAAGCTTATAAATGCAAACAAAAACCTAACCGCGCCCCCATAAGCATGGAAGGTACAAACAGTATAGAAAAACTTATCTGGGCTCCCATAAACCCAAGCAACTACAAACAAGATCCTCTATACTCATCTGACTACTAGGAATTGTGTAAACTGTAAATTAGTAAGGCCCTCACAGCCTCGGTAACAGGAACATGATACGAACCTCACAGCCTCTGTAAAATTTAACATGACACGACCCTCACAGCCTCTGTAAAATGGAACATGATACGACCCTCATAGCTTTGTAAATAGATCATAATATAGCCCTCACAACCTTTGTAAATAGAATATAATATGGCCCTTACAACCTCTGTAAATAGAACATAATACGAGCCTCACAGCCTCTGTAAAATGGAACATGATACGACCTTCACAGCCTGTGTAAATAGATCATAATATGGCCCTCACAACCTTTGTAAACAGAACATAATATGGCCCTCACAACCTCTGTAAATAGAACATAATACGACCCTCACAACCTCTGTAAATAGAACATAATATGGCCTTCACAGCCTCTGTAAATAGAACATAATACGACCCTCACAGCCTCTGTAAATAGAACATAACATGGGGTAACAGTTAACTAATCGACACTAGGGTGGATCATTTTAGATAAGCTCATTAGAACAGGGATTACTATTTCATTTTTACAAACTCAATTCATTTCACAACAGTTGACCCCAATAAGTTCATCCTGAAGTACTGTAGGTATATGAGTTGTAGTATCTCGCAACAACATAACTTGCCAAAAGAAAAGCCCTACATACCTCAAGTGTCGACTTCCTTTCTAGCTGGCGAGTTTCAATCTGAATTCAATAGCCTTACGCAAGTACAATCGTATTACTAGGAGAATGAGACTAGTTTCAGTACTCAATTTAGTGAAAAAGATAACTTTTGATAATAATATCAATTATATTTTAGCTTGACGAAATACGATCAAAAACATATAATTTCCTGAGAGCTCAGAAGGGAGAAATGCTTACTTGAAGCCTGTGATCGTATAGAAACTAATTTAAAGAAATTCTATCAACTCTAACTCGGCGGAGTTCTGATTCGCCGGGCGTTTTTCAAGAAACTAACTCCGTATGAATGCTCTCGGCAAGCTTATACGCCAGTACCTGAAGTTAATCAGAGTTTGGACAGCATTTCATAGCGTATTCAGACGAAATTTGATGAAAACTCTTGTGTTCTATTACTCTCTAGATAGTCTCATGTTTTCCAATTAATTTCCAATTGAAATCAGATGATTTATATATAACTTGGTCAGTGGACACAGGGTCCGTGGCACGGACCCTGTCGCGTCAATTTGGCTCCGTGGCATTGAGGCCAACGTGCCAAGTGAGGTCCGTTCCATGTTGCCCCTTTGGGCAGCTGGCCCAGCCTCCTTCCGCGTGGTCTCGACCCTGTGCTCGCTCGACCACTTCCCGGTCCCTTTCTCATATGTATTGAACTCTAAAACTCTTAGCTAACACATACGTACACCGACTAAATGTTAGAAAGTTACAGGGTGTAACATCCCACCCCCCCCTAGGACCATTTGTCCTTGAATGTCAACTTAAGTTTACTGGAGTCTGACTCATATAACTGCTATTTTGGGAAAATTTCGGCAGAGGCTCTCCTGTAATATAGACTAACTGAAAAATCCTAAAACGCAGAAAAGTCTAATACAGGTACATCATATGACACTATAACAACTCTTGCACAACAGAAAGATAGTCAACTGAGTAGTGTTAATAATGTAAATCATGGACAATAGGTGAAACAACGACTCTACCTTAACTGCATAATCAGAACTAATCTTGGAACAACTGAGGGTATCTAGATTTCATTTCATCCTCAGTTTCCCAGGTCATTTCTTCTTTATTTCTATTTCTCCACAAAACTTTAACGGAGGAAACATCCTTGGTTCTCAATCTGCGAACTTGCCGATCTAATATGTCTATAGGAACCTCTTCGGTAACCTGGACGTCCTCGATTGATACAAGACGGGAAGGATTCCCTATACATTTCCGTAACATTGATACATGAAAGACCGGGTGAACATACTCTAATTCTGAAGGCAAATCTAACTCGTATGCCACCTGGCCTATTCTCCGAAGGATATGGTATGTCCCAACAAACCTTGGGCTAAGTTTGCTTTTCTTGCCGAACCTTATTACGCCCTTCATCGGTGGTACCTTAAGGAATACCCAGTCGCCAACATTAAAGTCTAAGTCTCTTTGACGAACATCAGAATAGGACTGTTGACGACTCTAGGCTGTCAACAAGCGTTCTCTGATAAGCTTTACCTTTTCCTCTAACTGGTGGATCATATCTGGCCCAACTAGTACTGATTCTCCCACCTCAAACCAACAAACTGGGGACCTACACTTTCGCCCATATAACGCCTCATACGGTGAAATCTGAATCGCCGAATGATAACTGTTATTATAGACAAACTCAATGAGGGGTAAGTGTTCATACCAGCTTCCCCCAAAGTCTAGCACACACGCCCGTAACATTTCCTCGAGCGTTTGAATCGTACGTTCTGCCTGCCCATCTATCTGAGGATGAAATGCCGTACTCAAATTAACCTGCGTCCCCAAACCTCTCTGAAATGACTACCAGAATCTAGCTGTAAATTGTGCTCCTCTGTCCTTAAATGATGGATACAGGGACATTGTGCAGTCTAACTATATATGTGATATACAAATCGGCATATTCGTCGGCTTAGAAAGTGGTTCTGACTGGTAGGAAGTGAGCTGACTTCATCAATCTGTCAACAATAACCCAAATGGAGTCAAATCTGTGCTTGGTACGAGGTAATCCTGTCACAAAATCCATGTTAATTGCTTTCCATTTCCACATAGGCACCGCTATCTCTTGAGTTAGGCCACCGGGTTTCTGATGTTCTGCCTTCACCTGCTGACAATTAGGACACTGTGCTACAAACTCAACAACATTCCTTTTCATTCCAAGCCACCAATATATCTCTTTTAAGTCATAGTACATCTTTGTTGAACCTGGATGAAAAGAATAGCGAGAATGGTGTACCTCTTCCATAATCTGCTGAGGGAGTCCTGCTACATCTGGGATGCAAAGGCGACCTCTGTACCTCAAAATCCCATCACCGGCTACCTCAAAGACTGATATCTTACCCTGCTGCACTCTATCTCTAAGCTGTGCCAAATAGGAATCTTTATATTGCCGCTTCTTTACTTCTACAACCAGGGACGATATTGTTGTATTTTGAATTATGGCTCCATTGCCCCCTGTATCGACTACCCGAATGGCTAAACTGGCTAGCTGGTGCAATTCTCGAGCCATCTCCCGCAGTTCCGACCTCAGGTATGCCAGATTGCCCATAGATCGATGGCTAAGAGCATCTGCCACAATATTAGCTTTCCTTGGGTGGTATAAGATGTTCACGTCATAGTCTTTCAACAATTCTAACCATCGACGTTGTTGCAAGTTCAGTTCCCTTTGTGTAAAAATGTACTAAAGACTTTTATGGTCGGTAAAAATATCCACATGAACCCCATACAAGTAATGCCTCCATATCTTTAAGGCGTGAATTACTGTAGCCAACTCTAAATCGTGAGTGGGATAGTTCTTTTCATGTTTTCTCAGCTGCCTCGGAGCATAGGCAATTACCTTACCATGCTACATCAGAACACATCCTAACCCACCACCCAAAGCATCACAATATACTGCATAACCTTCTGAACGTTCCGGCAAAGCTAACACTGGTGCTGAGGTCAACCTGTTTTTCAATTCCTGGAAACTCTGCTCGCAGGCTTCAGTCCACTGAAACTTGGCTGCTTTTTGAGTCAACTTAGTCAGAGACACTGACAGAGTAGAAAACCCTTCCACGAACCTTCTGTAATACTCAGCTAATTCCAAGAAACTGCGAACCTCTATCGAAGTCATAGGCCTAGGCCACATTTTTACTGCCTCAATTTTCTGCAAATCAACCTGAATACCAGCCTATGATACAATATGGCCCAAAAAAGCTACAGAATTAAACCAGAACTTGCATTTAGAGAGTTTTGCATACAATTGGCGGTCTCTGAGGATCTGAAGTACTATTCACAAATGATCTTTATTTTCTGTCTCCGAGCGAGAGTAGACCAAAATATCATCAATGAATACTATTACAAACAGATCTAAATACAGTATGAAGATGCTATCCATTAAGTCCATGAACACTGCTGGCGCATTAGACAACCTGAAAGACATAACAAGAAACTAAAAGTGACCATACCTGGTTCTAAAAGCTTTTTGGGATATATCTCTCCCGTACTCGAACCTGGTGGTACCCGAATCTCAAATCAAGCTTAGATAAGTATCTTGCCCCTTGTAGTTGATCAAACAAGTTGTCTATTCTGGGAAGTGGATACTTATTTTTGATAGTGACCTTATTTAACTGTCTGTAATCTATACATATATGGAGGGAACCATCTTTCTTTCTCACGAACAAGACTGGTGCACCCCACGGCGAAGTATTAGGTCTGATGAAACCTTTATCTAACAGATCTTTCAACTACTCTTTCAATTCTCTAAGATCTGTAGGTCCCATTCTCTATGGAGGGATAGATATAGGCTGAGTATTTGGTAACAGGTCTATGGAAAAATCTATTTCCTGTTCTGGGGGAATACCAAGAAGTTCATCTGGAAACACATCCGGGAATTCATTAACAACTGGAATTCACTGGAGAGTCGGGGGTTCTGCTTGCACATTCTGAACCCTGACAATATGATAGAGACAACCTTTTCTATGAACTTTCTATCTCAAAGATAGGATATAAACTTACCCTTCGGCGTAGCTGTATTACCTCTCCATTCACGTACAACCTCTCCTGAGAATAAAACCGGACGGTTCTGTTCCAACATTCTACCGTGGCATAACACGTTGCCAACCAGTCCATACCCATAATCACATCAAAATCAACCATTTCTAACTCTACTAAATCTGCTGAGGTCTGGCGACCAACAATCTCTGCTGTACAGCCCCGATAAATTCTCCTAGCAATAATAGAGTCACCAACCGGGGTAGATACTAGAAAGGGTCACCGAAGTAATTATGGTGCTATATCAAACTTCCGAGCTACTAATGCAGTAACATATGACAGGGTAGAGCCCGAATCTATTAAGGCATAAACTGAGTATGAACAGACATGTAATGTACCTGTCACGACATCTAGCGACGTCTTTGATTCCTGTCGCCATGGCAATGCATATGTGCGGTCCTGGCCGCTAGCTAACCTAGATGCCCCTAACCTAACTTGGACTCTGTCGGCTGGAGCTGAGGGCCTATGTCCTGCTGGAGGTGCTGGGGTATACGAACCTACTAAAGATCCACCCTGCTGGTCCTGACCGCCTCGACATCCAGCCGAGAAGTCCCTCATCATGTGTCCCTCTTGCCCGTAGGTATAACAAGCATTAGAACCATATTTTCACCTCCCCAGGTGCCGTTTATGACAAGTACTGCATCGGGGTATCACTGACTTAGCCTGATCCGGCCCCCTCTACTACTGCAAGCCTGACGCTCGCGAACTTTCGCCGGGGCCTGACTGCCTCCGACGATCTGATATGCTGTTGTTCTGCTACTGAAATGGGGGCCTAGGTGGCCTACCTGAGAAGCGGGGCCTGGGCCCGCCCTAAAAATATGCCTGAAAATCTGCGGGTCTAGCCCTCCGATGCTGCTCCTGACCCGACCTCTCCATAACATACCGGTGTTGTCTGATCTCCTCTATACTTTGAGTGAAGGCCTAGATCCATGAAATGTACATGTCCTCCCGCAAGGTGGCTGTAATACAAGATTCTACATACTCTGGCGCAATCCCCATTATAAACTGGTGTACCCTGGCTGGCATAGTGTCAACAAATGAAGGTGCATACCTGGCTAGGGAATTGAATCTCAACACATACTCTCTGACACTCATCCAGCCCTTCTCTAGATTCAAGAACTGCTCCACTCTAGCCTGTCAAACCTCTCAGGGTAGATAATGATCTATAAAGGCCTCAAAAAATATGGTCCATGTAAGTGGAGGCGTATCTCTGCCTCGGGATCTCTCACAACTCTCATACCACAGAACCGCTACATCCCGCAATCTGAATACTGCCAGCTAAACTGACTCAGTGGACGAGGCATGCATAACCCTAAATATCCTCTACAACTAATCTATAAAATTCAGAGGATCCTCTCTGTGATCTATCCCTGTAAATTGTGGGGGACTCAAGGCCAGGAATTCACGAACTCTCGAATTGCCAGGCCCCTCAGCGGGCTCAGTTGAAATTGGTGCTACCGGCTGAGGCTGACGCTGGGCAGCCATCATTTGTACCAACATATGAAATGCACCCCTGAGCTCCTGATCAGATGGCATAGGAATAGCTGGGGGTGGTGCTGGTATACCTGCTGCCCTAGTGGGCTCCGAATGTGGTGGTGAATGCTGTGGGGATCGAGGTGGTGTCCCCCTGTCGCCCTCAGATCGGGCTGATTCTTCCTGGGGCCCCTATTGGTGCCCTCTCCTGCCGCCACATCCAGTTCTCATCCAGTCGCGGCATGCCGTGTATCTGGCATTTCTCTGCAGACAAATATGATCACATAAGCTCAAGAAGTCACCCTATATAGCACGGCTCTATGGCACGACTGGAGGAGAAGAAAAGTAACCACACTATTATGCCCTGCAGCCTCTTGCCTATAGGATGTGGTGCACAACACACCCATAGACAAGACTCTACTTGGCACGGCTTGCAGAATCCCTGGGATACGAACTGCTCTGATACTAAGTTTGTCACGCCACACCTTGGGAGGCATGACCGGCACCTAGTGGCACACTGGGTCTGAACTAGTCTAACTGGATTGGTGCACTACGGGGGCACATTGACATCTATTAAAAAAATCAACGAGCTATATCTCGGCTGTAAATACAGCCCTTGGCCGATAAGGCCACCTGTAAAAGAAGATAGCTAACCAGAACAATACAATAAAGGGGAGCCTATGCAGGCCAACAAGACCACCATGTTGTCTAGTTATAACCGACATGTAAATCAGGCGCTAAACTACGCTATGGCCGACAAGGCCACTATCCGACAGTTTAGCAAGGCCCCACATGGACATCACACGAAATAAAGAACACATGGGCCACACACGACCATCAACAACTAACCACAGGGAATGTACACAGACTACAAGCCTCTAGGAGTGACATAGTGGTCGAGACAGGGCCCCGACCGACCCAAAACTGTGCATCAAAAGGAAGTCCTGCCTAACTTCAACTCTGGAGGGAAGGAGCTGAATGAACTGCTGACCTCAACTGGAGACTAGGAACGTCCTGAACCGCGTCTATCTACACCTGTAGGCAGGTAATGCAGCGCCCGAGTGGGCGTCAGCACAATATGCACCGAATATGTAAAGAAGAAAGATAATAACTTGACTAAAAATTGGAAAATATGTAGTACTCAAAATAGGGAGGGCAAGGATTTATCCTTCAATGCCTGAACCAACTAAATTATCTAAACAACAAGCTTATAAATGCAAACAAAAACCTAACCGGGTCCCCATAAGCCTGGAAGGTACAAACAACATAGAAAAATATACCTGGGCCCCCATAAACCCAAGAAAGTAAAAACAAGATCCTCTATACTCATCTGACTACTAGGAATTGTGTAAATTGTAACTCAGTATGACCCTCACAGCCTCGGTAATAGGAACATGATACGGCCCTCACAACCTCTGTAATATGGAACATGAAACGACCCTCACAGTCTTTGTAAAATGGAACATGATACGGCCCTCACAGCCTCTGTAAAATGGAACATGAAACAACCCTCACAGTCTCTGTAAAATGGAACATGATACGACCCTCACAGCCTCTGTAAAATGGAAGATAATATGGCCCTCACAACCTCTATAAATAGAACATAAAACGGCCCTCACAACCTCTATAAAATGGAACATGATACGGCCCTCACAGCCTCTGTTAATAGATCATAATATGGACCTCAACGCGTTTGTAAATAGAACATAATATGGCCCTCACAACCTATGTAAGTAGAACATAATGCGGGCGCACAACCTCTATAAATAGAACATAATATGGCCCTCACAACCTCTGCAAATAGAACATAATACGGCCCTCACAGCCTCTGTAAATAGAACATAACATGGGGTAACAGTTAACTAATCGATACTTGGGTGGATCATTTTAGATAAGCTCATTAGAACAGGGATTACTATTTCATCATTACAAACTCAATTCATTACACAACAGCTGACCCTAATAAGTTTATCCTGAAGTACTGCAGGTATATGTGTTTTAGTAACTCTCAACAACATAACTTGCCGAAAGAAAAGCCCTACATACCTCAAGTGTCGACTTCCTGTCTAATTGGAGAGTTTCAATCTGAATTCAATATCCCTACGCAAGTACAATCTTATTACTGGGAGAACGAGACTAGTTTCAGTACTCAATTTAGTGAAAAAGATAACTTTTTATAATAATATCAATTATATTTCAGCTTGATGAAATACGATAAAAAATGTATAATTTTTCGAGAGTTCAGAAGGGAGAAATGCTTACTTGAAGACTGTGATCATATAGAAACTAATTTGAAGCAATTTTGTCAACTCTAACTCGGCAGATTTTTGATTCGCTGGGCATTTTTCAAGAAACTAACTCCATCGGAATGCACTCAGCAAGCTTATACTCCAGTACTTAAGTTAATTGGAGTTTGGATGGCGTTTCATAGCATATTCGGACGAAATTTTATGAAAACTCTCGTGTTCTCTCACTCTCTGGACGGTCTCATGTTTTCCAATTAATTTCCAATTAAAACAAGAAGATTTATATATAACTTGGTCGATGGACACAGGGTCCATGGCATTGACCCTGTCGCGCCAATTTGGCTCCATGGCATGGAGGCCAACACGCCAAGTGAGCTCCGTGCCACATTGCCCCTTTGGGCAGCTGCCCCGGCCTCCTTCCGTGTGGTATCGATCCCGTGCTCGCTTGACCTCTTCCCGGGCCCTTTCTCTTATGTATTGAACTCTAAAACTCTTAGCTAACATATACGTACGCCGACTAAAAGTTAGAAATTTACGAGGTGTAACACAGTCACTCTGTTAGTTTTCAGTTATAATCATTCAATTTTCGAATTGTAGTTCTTTTCCCTAGCCTTCTTAAATAAACATTCGAGGATGAATGTTCCCAAGGGGGAGACATTTAACACCTCAAACCTTGAAATAGCTCTTTGAAGGAAAAATAACAGAAACTCCAGGTCTAGTGCAAGGAGTAACGACATGGATGATGACTCGTCACATCCTTGACAGTGTAAGTGATGGTCGTCAGACAGGCGACGGACTGTCACTGGTGATGTCCAGATCGATGGCGTGGCTGAAGGCCCATCACGACCCTAACGGTGATTTTGATGGCCGTCAGACCATTGGCAGACCATCATTGGGTGTTTCTGTGTTTAGGGCTTGACGGTGAACCTGACGGACCATCGGAGGAGTGACAGCCAGTCACTTTTACCGCCAGAGGGAGGTTTTGACTCGGCCTTACTATTTAAGTGTGACGGTGGTATTGATGTACCATCGAGCATGCGAAGGTCCATCACCCGTATCTACAGATCACCCAGTCGTTCAGTTTCTGCCCGATTCTCTAGGGCAATTTTGTAATCTCCTATGCTATTAACTCATATACTACATCATTTTGGGCTTCCTGATGAGGGTTTTAGAGAGTTTAACATAGCCTAAGTCATTATACCTTCATTCCTACTTTGAATTCAAAATTCCTCTTCCAAGACAATTAAGTTTTCTTCATCAATTTCACTCTTATCTTCTTAGATTTTCTCTTTTGGTCTCAAGATAAAGCTAGAATTTAGTGAACCCAGGTATGTGGAATTGTTAATGAAGGATTCTTCCACCCTCATGTCCTTTCTTCACTTAAACTCATGATCACCCATCCCCTATGCCCAAATTCAAAAGTTCTAGGGATTATGTTGGGTATCATTGAATTCCTCTATGATTCTATTATAGATATGACTAATTTGATGAAATGATTGATTCCTTGATTAGGGTTTCATGTTCCCTTCAAGTTTTAATGAAAATTATGGTCCTCTATATTAGAAGCATGATTATAAATATCTAGGGCTAAATTCCTTTTTGTGAAATTCTATGATCCTCTTATGTTTTCAATTCTCTCAAACCCTAATTTATGTTTTATAATGTATGATACATGATTTTCTATAAGAATTCTTCATGGTTCTATGAATTTCAAGTATGTGAATTTTCTCAAGTATGTATGACTTTCATGATCAAGTCTATCATTATGGCCGACTTACAGACCCTTATTTAATGGAAATATCAAGTATTATAAGCATGTTCACGATTATTATGATTTAAACAAGCATGAACTTCATGTATGATTTTAATGATACTCATTATGAGCCATGTGCATGTTTTTGGGAGTAGTGTCTAGCACCGAGTAGGTCCGAAGTTCAGGCAAACCCCGAGTCTTAGAACTACATTCCAGAATAGGTTGATATTCATGTTAACCCTATGGGGTCTCTTCAGTGATCATGCCATGTTATCGTTCTTTTCCCTAGCAAGGCTTAGGACAGCTCTGCCCACTTAAGCGAGATAGTTGGGGCATCATGTATGCTCTATCATGATGGTGTCAGTTATGATGAGTCCTCCCATTGTTCCTTATGTTTTATGCATGATTATGGTTACAATAATTTGGCTCAAGTTATGTTTTATAAGGTTTCTCTTATGATTATGATTACGAAAAAATTATAAATAGTTTTGAAAACCTTGAGCCCGTATGTTTCAACTATGATTACTGCTTCATATTTTTCTTGAAATGTCCTACTCTCATGAAAGTTTATGTATTTTAATTGTCCATTTTAATCACCTTCATACTCAGTATAATCCAAGTACTGACCGCATACTCTATATTGTATCATGAAGTCCTAGTGATCAGACTCAACTGAGCCGTTAGTCTTGCTCCCACCTTAGACCGCATTAGTCCAGTCTTGTTGAGTCCTCATCTATCGAGAAAATTTTCTCAGTTTATATTTTGTATGTTATTTCAGTTTCAGACTTTAGTGAACTAGTTGGGGGTGTTGTCCCATCAGCTTATAAGGTGTTCTAATAGTTTTTCAGAAGATATGTAGATGTTTCAGCTCTTGTCAAGTGTTGACTCCATTTATGTTATGTTGAGATATTTTAGACTTCCGCTTGTACATGATGTTAATTTAATTTCTTCTTGTCTATGTTTTTAAATCATTCTATGTATGTACCATGGGTTAGCTTGAAATTCATTATTCTAGGTCTCGTGTCTCAATTGGGGGTCCCAACTCTGGTCGTAACAGCGAGGTTGCGAGATGACAATAGGCACACATGAGACCATCTAAAAGAAGAGTTTATTAGGACTATAAAGTATCTAAACGACCCACTAGGTGGGTGAATAGGTCCACAAATATCCCCATGTATAGGTTCCAAGAACGTAGGGGACTTAATCTCAACCTTTGTTGGTGATGGTCTCACAATTAATTTGCCTTGATAACAAGCAGTATAAGAAAATTCACCATCTTAAAGAACCTTCAAGTTCTTTAATGGATGGCCATTTGAATTTTCTATAATTAGTTTCATCATTATAGATTCAAGATATGCCAGACGATCATACCAAAGTATGAAAATATTAAAATTAGTAAACTTCTAGTTTACTATAGAATGTGTCTCAGTTACACTAATCTATGTCCAATACAAGCCAGAAGATAAAGCAATGAACTTTTCTACAAACATGTTTGTCCAGAGATATTCTTGGTGTTACCAAGATATTTAAGATTTATTTCATCAATTATATTGATATGATAATAATTTTACGAATATATTTAGAACTCAACAAATTTCTCTGAGACTTAGGAGAAAACATAGTATTATTTATGATAAGTTTAGCTCCCTTAGACAAGATTATAATGGCTTTTTCGAAACCTTCAATCAAATTGGTAATAGTAGAAATCGTAGTAACATTTATCTTGCCTATATTTAAATGAGAAAAATATTTCTCATCTTTGAATATCGTATGAGTTGGACTAGAATCAATCAAATAAATGTCTTCAAAATTAGACAACTTTCTTTAAAAATTATTCATATCTTCAAAGTAAAATAAATATATGTTAAATGTTAATATTGTTAAAATTACAAAGTAAAAATTAAGTAACATAATTGAACTAAGTACATTATCATATATGTTTCTTTCTGTTGGTGATTTGCAATATTGAGAAAAATGTTGTTACGTTGATGGAGACATGTTTGTTATTCACTTTCATTAGTAAGTAAAAATATTATCTGGTTAAGTCTAGATTAAATATCAAATATTGGGAGTGGAAAAAAAACCAAAAGCAAAAAAGGAAACATAAATTCAGTTGATCATTAAAATGTGTCAAACTTTACACTATAATTAAACGACCCCAATTTCTCCCGAAAAGAATTCCCCAAGCCAAATGGCATACACGCAATCATCAGAATCTATGCACCTCTTTGTTGTCACTCTCAAATATCACACGACCATAATATTTATTTCACTAAACTTTGTTTATAGAAAATCTTTGACGGGACTGACCATCAAAAAAGTTAAAGAGCAATACTAACATACCTGTGAGTTACTAAATTAAAGGTGGTCTGTCCTTTTTTTTTTCCGTGTAGCAACAAGATATGAAGAAGCAAAGTTTATTAAAATTATTACAAGTTTTTCGAAAAAAGAAAATGCGAGAAATATTATTTAACTGAAATTAATTAATCACTAATCTCAATAATATGACTAAACTAATTAACACAAATTAAAATATTAGTACTCATTTAAATCACTACTTTTACATGATTATTTTATTCACTAACTACTATTACTAAAAAAAATTAGAAATTGTTCACCCTTCCATTGCCATAGAACAATCAACAATCAAGTGATCTATCTTTCCTTCAAGGTGCTCAAAGAAATCTGCTACATCCAAACATGTGATGTCAACATGATTTTCAGAGATAAAATTAGCCTCAAGTTTTTTCTTTTTCTTCCTTATTGTTGCTTGATAAAGCTCAATCATGTACTTGGGAGTACGATAGTCACATGCATAATGTTCTTTTCCACCACATCAAAAGTATCCAACTGCTTCACGCTTCTCATGATATCCATTTTTCTTTTGAAGATGTTTTTTCTTTGATGAATGATTAACACCGGAAATTTCATGACCATAATCACGACCACAACCACGTCCATGTCCACGGCCAGAGCCACGACCTTTTCCATGCTTAGCATAGTGGGTGTACACCTCATTCATTTCAAAAAATTGTGTAGCTAGTAGGCTGATTCTCATAATTTTTAATTAATAAATTATTATTTTATTCAACCACAAGAAGATGAGAAATAAGTTTGAAATACTTCGTGAAACCTTTCTCTCGATATTGCTACTGTAAAAGCATATTCAAGGCATGAAAGGTGGAGAACATTTTTTCCATTATATTAGCATAACCAATAGTCTCTCACATAGTTTCAATTGAGAAACAATTATGAACATGACAGAGTTGTACTCATGAATAGACTTATAGTCTTGAAATCTCAAATGAATTCAATCATATCGTGCCTTTGGGTGGATAACCATGTTCAGGTGATCATACCTTTCTTTCAGGATATTCCACAAAATAAGTAGATCCTTAATCGTGAGATATTCAATTTTTAGAATTTTGCCAAGATGATGATGGAAGAATATCATAGCCTTAGCACGATCCTGGTTTGATGATTTATTTTCATTTTTAATGGTGTCTTCAAAACTCATTGCATCCATATGAGTTTCAGCATCAAACACCCATGAAAGGCAGTTCTTCCTCGAATTTTGAAGGGCAACGAACTCAAGTTTTGTAAGATTAGCCGTATTAGAAAAAAGGAAAAAAGTTATAATACCTCCGTAGAGTCTCGTGCTCACAACGTATTATGAAATAATAAAACAATAGGAAGAATATTATAGAGAAAGAAAGAAGAGAGTAATTCTGATTTCCCTTGAGGGGTGAAATATAATGAGGAGAACCTCTCTATTTATAAGGGAATATTAACCCTAACTAAGACATTCATTATAATACAAATACACATTAAACTTATTTGATTGAAAGCTCATCCAATCCCAAGCTTATCCAATAAATATCCATAATATAATATATTTATAACACTTTCTTTTTTTCTTATTTTCTTATTTTTATTTTTATTTTTATTTTTTCTATTCTTTCTTTGCTCAATCTACCTTGGGAAGCGATCAAACTATTCGTTTCTTTTTCACCCCTCAACTTATGCTCTTTGCCATCATCACAAAAATTCATACTTCCAAGAGGGATGGGTTCAAAAGAGAATCAATGAAGAATTTGTTTTGGTTTCATTGCGGTTGATCAAGAAAAAGGGTAATAAGCTCAAAAGGGGAGACTAGGGATACCTATATAATTTGGTAGGATCATATAGGTAAATGGGCATCTTGAAACACAAAAAAGGCCAAAATTCATCTTTACAACCCACAATCAATCCTAAGTTAAACACGAGCAATGAAGAAAGTTCTAGAGTGTGACTACAATAAGTGCACAAAAAAAACTCCTTATCACAAAATCTGCACATGGACATCAAATGGAGTAATCATTTCAACTTTCAATCAGATAATCAATGCCATAATTATCACAAGTAAATATCATAAATAGAGGTGAATATATCACTACAAAGAGTTGCAGCAAAAATTTTGGAGGGGGAAATTTTGTTTTTCAAATAATCAAATATTCATACAATAAGTTCATTTGCCACCACTATGTAAATCAAAAATACTTTCTTCAATCTTAAATGACAAAGACATAGATCGGTACACCTAACAAAGTTTCCTAGAAATCTATCATCGGGACCAAGCACTATGACACTTAACTGTATTATTGGCCAAATTCAACAGAAATTAAGCCTCCAGAAAAAAGATCATGGCTAAGAAAATTCAGAAGGACTCTAAGATATATAAGAAGAAAATAGCAACTACATCTAAAATAACTACAAAAATGAGAAATAGTTATACACAGCACATCAAAATCATACCAAACTCATCTAAAATCAATATTCATTATAAAGAAAGAATTACATCAAGAAATCATTACTAGAACAAAATACCTCACACTCCAAATCAAAAATATGTAGTGTATTTAATACATGAAAAAATAATAAAAATAGGGGATAAAGACTCCTTGAGACGCTCAAA
>JACEIK010009696.1:0-16175 GCA_018107945.1 Datura stramonium | reverse complement strand
CGCGGAGGCCCTCCCTCCGTGGCACGTTGCCATCGCGGAGGGGCTCTGCCCCGGCTCCTCCCGCGATGGTTCGACGAGTCTCTTATCCGGTCTTTCCCCGTGCCTTTTCCTTGCATGTATGGCATTCAAAAACTCTTAACCAACATGCGAATAGGCCATCTACATGTCGAGAATTTACGGGGTGTAACAGATTCGGCATGGGTGTGAACAGAAACACTCATTCGTAACCCTACATACTTGGGTAAGATCAGATTTCAAAGTTCTTTGAATGCCCAATGGAGAATTGATTGAGAAAAGCTTGAGAAGTAGCTTGATCCATCTAAAATCTTCCTAACTTGCATGCATGGGAGTGAATATTATTAGAAAGACTCAACCTATCTTAACATACTCAGAAAATATCACCAAAACAACACATTTTAGGCCCCTAGAGCATAGGAAGGTCGAAATACCCTTAATGAAATCACCCTGAAAACCTGCACTGGTCGATTCCACAGGTGTACCTACGAGTCGTTGGAGGCTACCATGAATCGTGGTACGATCCGTTATCTACACTACCCAAGACCTAACTTCGGATTCAAACCATGGCTTGACAGGATAGGTCGTCATTTGGTCCAACAGGTCATTGTATTAATCGTTGGTTGCCCCCTTGAAGATTCTAAACTTCCCTCACAACGAGTCTCACCATGACTCGTGGTTGCCTCTAATGAGTCGTGGTATCCATCAGTTAAGTTGTTATACCCCGAAAACTTAAAGATCGGATGCGGGAGTTAAAACGAAAAAATTGTGAAATTGGGGTTGTAGGTACAGGACGAGTAGTGGGACGACTCGTGAGGAAAGCCCATGAACTATCAGGTGACTTGTGGGGAGGCCAGGAAAGAATTGGGAATTTTGGAGATAAAGGGGTTCCCACGGGCGTGGGAACGACTCGTGGTCAGACACCACAAATCGTTAGGTCAGTCGTGGGGTAAGGGAGAAGGAAAATGGAAGAAGGCAAGACAGTGTGCCTAACAGAAGATTACCACGACTCGTTGGGTGAGGTAATGAGTCGTGGTGTAAGTCGTGGGGTCATTATATGTAAAGAGAAGTAATTGAGGCAGTGTACTTGACGAGCCAGGTAACGAGTCATTGCCAAGGACCACGATCCGTCAGGTCGTCCGTTAGGACCACCTAGTAGTATTTTCCTTCAAATTCAGTAAGGGTCTTTTCATAATTCCTAAGTTCCTAAGACGTATAATACGTCATTTAAGGATCTTTTTAAGAGGGTTTTAAGAGGGGAAAACCTATTATAAAATATTTCATCCCATGCATGCAAAGTTGAGAGGTTGAAGAGGTGATTTAGAGCAAGTCTTCAAGGCTTCCATTGGAATCTCATCTTGGGCAATCAGGGAAGTGGTAGAATCATCTCTTGCAGGTATTTAGGGTTATAAGTGGGTGTCTTCTTCAACACTCATGCCCATTTATCGAATCATGAAAATCTCCTATGATCAAGTGTGGGGTTTTATCCGAATGCATGAACATTCAATTTCTTTACATGGGTATGAGTTGATTATGATTTTATTATCAAATTGTGAAACATGGGCTGATTTTACAATGATTTCATTTAAAATTATGTTTCTAGCTTTTGTGAATGTTGAACCCCATTGATGATTTGATCATGAAAAGTAAGATTTATGAAGTAAATGTGATAATGATGAGAAATTATGATGAAAAGAATGAATTGAAGCTACCCATGTCTATAATTATGTTTTCAATGAGAATTAAGTATTTCTAAGAATGGTAAAGCTTTGGGCAATGCCCACATGTTGATTTTAATGGGTGATTTTCCCGAAATAAGCTTACCACATGGTTTGGAGCGAAGTCCCCCAACGTTCATATTTTAGCTCGTGGTATGTTTTGAAATGAAGCTTCTCATATGCATGAATTCAATTGATATGTATGTACTATTGAGCTTCGTCTTCATACGATGTCGAGTCTATGCATGATTTCATTGTTTAGCTTTTTCAATAGACAATGTTGAGCTTTGTTTCATATGATGTTGAGTTTATGAATGAATTCATATTGAGCTTCATCAATAGACGATGTTGAGCTTCTTTATATATGATGTAGAGCATTGCATGTTTTTGCGAGAAGAGTCTAGCACCGAGCGGGCTAAGGGTCGACCACCCTATGCCCCAAAACCATACGCCAACGTATGTTGATACTATTATATGACTTGGGACTTCCCTAGTGAGCTTCCCCTTGACCGAATGGGCCTTCAGCTTGATATTGATATCATGGTAGCGTCCTTAGCCCTGGAAAGGTTTTAGACAGCTCTGCCCACTTGAGTGTGATAGTCGGGACCATGTAAGCTCTATCGTAATATGTGGTTAAGTGACGAGTCTTCCATTTTCTTATATGATTCTGAAATTGCATGTTCTTTACTCATGGTTATTATATACTCATGCATGTTCTAAAAGCAAGGTTTGACTCATTGTTTAGTTTTTCATATAAATGTCATATTTAAGCTTTTAGTCATTTGAGTCAGTTATGATGTTATGAAGCTATGTATTTTCATGTTATGAAAATATTATGATTTCAAAAAGAATGCATGAAAGCCCTCCTCTCATATTTGAAAGCTTATGATATGTTACTAAATGCTTTAAATGATTTACTTTACTTAAGCGGTTTTATTTACCTTGCATACTCGGTACATTCCACGTACTGACCGTATACTTTCTATGTTATATCATTTCATGATACAGGACCCAGCTCTCAGGTTCTACCTTGCTCTTAGATAGATTATCAGATTTAGTAACTTCTCGGTTGGTGAGTCCACATCCTTCGAGGGATAGACTTTCAATTTCCCTTATGTATTTCCAGTTTCAGTATTATTGAGTTAGTTGGGGTCTTGTCCCATCAATTCGTCCAGATTAGAGGCTTTTCAGAATTATGTATGTAATCAGCTTTGGATTTTTATTTTGATGTTATGTTAAGTTAGAATTTCACTGAGTTTATATTATTGATTCTTCAGTTATTTATTGAAACAGATGTATGCTTATGCCATGGGTCGACTTGGGGTATTTCGAGGTCCCTTCTATCGTGTCTATGGTACGGGCCTCTGTTTGGGTCGTGAAAAACATGGTATCAGAGCCATAGGTTTTGAAGCATCCTAGGGTGTCTGAATGCCGTGTTGAGTAGAGTCTATTTCATGGGTGTGA
This sequence comes from Datura stramonium, assembly GCA_018107945.1. Classification (NCBI taxonomy): domain Eukaryota; kingdom Viridiplantae; phylum Streptophyta; class Magnoliopsida; order Solanales; family Solanaceae; genus Datura; species Datura stramonium. The sequence continues at coordinate 12,978 of JACEIK010009696.1, read as the reverse complement.
AACGCGCCACAGTTATGACGAAGAGGCTACGAGATGTTTAAGAAATGTCCCCTTCTTTCATGATCTATGTCATGCGATGAAAAGTCTTTTTATCCTTCTAATTCGTGCTATTCGGTATTGCAGAATCGTGGCTCCTCAAAGAATGAACGGAAGGAGGAATGGAGGTGGTGAGGGCCACGAGGCTGGGAACGGTTATGGGCATTAGCTAGCCCCACCAGTTTAGGAGCCTCAGGCACCGGAGCCGGCTGCCCATGCTGAGTTCTGGGCTGCTATCCAGATGCTTACGCAGGCCTTGACTGCTCAGGTCAATCAATAGGCTGTTGCGCATGTTCCACATAATGGCAATGTAGCGGCATCTCGAGTTAGAGTGAGGATGACCCATCGGAGTTCCTTGGGTCCAAGGTAGATGAGGAACCACATGAGTTTGTTGATAAGATTGTTAAGATCACCCAGGTCATGGGGGTGAATGGGGTGGAGTGCACCGAGTTAGCCTCTTATCAGCTAAAAGGGGTCGCGCATATCTGGTTTCGTCAATGGAAGGAAAGTAGGGTCGTAGGAGTAGGTCCGGTCACTTGGGAAGAGTTCCAGGTTGCATTTCTAGACCATTTCTTCCCTCGGGAGATGTGGGAGTTGAAAGAAGCTGAGATTGTGAATTTGAAACAAGGGAGAATGATTGTACAAGAGTATGCCCTTGATTTCACTCACTTATCGAAATATGCTCCGGAGTTGGTAGCCGATCAGAGGATGCGATTGAGTAGATTCTTCCATGGGGTCACAAGTTATTTGGATAAGGACTCTAGGACAGCCATGCTACACCCGGATATGGACTTTCCTTGGATAGTGTTGTACACCCAGCAAATAGAGGTGGCACATTCGAGAGAGAGGGAGGCCAAGAGGGCCAGGACCAAGGACCACAGATTCTCGCAGTAGAAATCCGGTGGTGGGCACCGACAGCAGACCCACCAAATATCATCAGCCCCAGCATCTTCAGACTTGATTGTGCCATCCAGGCCCAGACATGATCAAAGAGGGTGGGCATCAGGCTCGAGGGGCCATAGTAGTAGACCCACAAATTCCAGCATCCCAGCTTGGCAGGTGTGGTCGAGGGCATATAGTCCAGTGTATGGCAGGTTCAGGAGCTTGTTTTGGATGTGGGAAGCTCGGACACATGCTTAGAGATTGTCCAGCTGTGAGATAGGATCAGGTTGGGGGCCGAGGCCCAGCTTCTAGCTCAGCAGCCCCTCCCACATGCTCAGCATATCCGGGGGCATCTACCAGCACCGCTGGTGGTCAGTCCCAGAACATATTCTATGCTTTAGCAACCCGTTAGGAGTAGGAGGCCTCCCTTGATGTGGTCACTGGTATGTTGCATGTTGATGTATATTCTTTTCTAGAGACGCGGTCTACCTTGTCCTTTGTAACACCTTATGTGGACAGTAGCTTCGGAGTCAATCCCGATGTCTTGTCAAAACCCTTCTCAGTTTCCACTCCAGTAGGTGACTCAGTTATAGCTAGATAGGTGTATAGAGATGCCCAGTCACATTCTTTCATAAGGTCACCTCAGTAGATTTGATAGAGTTAACCATGATCGATTTCGATGTTATTCTTGGCATGGATTGGCTATTCGCATGCTATGCTTTAGTTAATTGTTGGACCCGGTCAGTAGAGTTCAGATTTCTGAGTGAGCCGGTCTTAGAGTGGAAGGGTAGTTCAGTTGTGCCTGTAGGTCGATTCATTTCCTACTTTAAGGCCAGGAAGATGATTTCTAAAGGTTGCATGTACCATCTAGTTAGTGTTAAGGATTTCGAGTCCGAAACCCTGACTATCCAGTCAGTTCCAGTAGTACGTGAGTATCCAGAGGTCTTTCCTGATGATTTTTCAGGTGTCCCTCCTGAGCGGGAGATTGATTTTGGTATAGATCTTCTTTCTGACACACAACCTATATATATTCCTTATTAAAGAATGGCTTTAGCCGAGCTAAAAGAGTTAAAAGAGTAGTTGAAGGATTTGTTAGATAAGGGTTTCATTAGACCAAGCAAGTGTCTATGGGGTGCACCAGTTTTATTTGTCCGAAAAAAGGATGGTTCGCTTCAGATATGCATTGACTATCAGCAATTGAACAAGGTCACCATTAAGAACAGGTATCATTTACCCAAGATTGATGATTTGTTTGACCAACTTCAGGGTGCCAAGTATTTCTCCAAGATTGATCTTAGATCCAGGTATCATCAACTCAGGGTTCGGGAATGTGATATCCCGAAAACATCCTTTAGGACTCAGTATGGTCATTGTGAGTTTGTAGTTATGTCTTTTGGACTAAAAAATGCTGCTGCAACTTTTATGGACCTAATGAATAGGTCGTTCAAGCAATATCTATACATATTCGTGATCGTGATTGGTGACATCCTTATATACTCTTAGAGTGAAGAGGAGCATGTCGCTCATTTTAGAGTAGTGCTTCAAACTCTCAAGGATCGCCAGCTGTATGCAAAGTTCAACAAGTGTGAGTTTTGGTTGAACTCGGTTGCATTCTTGGTCCATGTGGTATCGAGTGAGGTCACAAACACTGACTCTCAAAAAACCGAAGCGATGAAGAATTGGCCTAGACCGGTGAATCCTTCAGATATTTGGAGTTTCTTAGGCCTAAAAGGCTACTATCGAAGATTTATTGAGGGTTTTTCATCAATTTCTGCACCATTGACCAAGACGACTCAGAAAAAGGTGAAATTTCAATGGTTGGAGGCTTGTGAGAAGAGCTTCTAGGAATTGAAGACCCGACTCAGTACCGCGCCAGTGTTGACACTACCTTAGGGTATGGACGGTTTTGTGGTGTATTGCGATGCTTCAGGAATCGGGCTCGGGTTTGTATTGATGCAACGGGGAAAGGTAATAGCATATGCCTCCAGACAGTTAAAGATCCATGAGAAGAATTACCCAACCCATAATCTAGAGTTGGTAGTGGTGGTATTTTCCTTGAAGATATGGCAACATTATTTATATAGGGTCCACGTGGATGTATTTATGGATCACAAGAGTCTACAATATGTGTTCACACAGAAGGATCTTAATCTACAGCAATGAAGGTGGTTAGAGCTACTCAATGACTATGATATGAGTGTTCTTTACCATTCAGGTAAGGCTAATGTAGTGGCAGACACACTTTGTAGGCTCTCTATGGAGAGTGTGACCCATGTGGGGGAAGGAAAGAAAGAGCTGGAAAGAGATGTCCATCGACTTGCAAGGTTGGGAGTGAGGTTGGTCGAGTCAACTAATGGTGGTATTGTTGTTCAGAATGGATAAGAATCATCCTTGGTGGTTGATATGAAATCAAGGCAAGCTGAGGAACCGATTTTGAGGAAATTGAAGGAAGATGTGCGGAGTCAGAAGGTGTAGATTTTCTCCCAAGGGGGAGATGGTGTGCTTCGGTACCAGGGTTGCCTGTGTGTCCTAGACATTGATGGTTTGAAGGGCCGGATATTGCATGAGGCACATGGATCCAGGTATTCTATCCATCTAGGTGCCACCAAGATGTATCATGATTTTCGGGACATATATTGGTGGAATGGCATGAAGAAGGATATTGCAGAATTCGTAGCCAAGTGCTCGAACTGTCAGCAAGTGAAAGTCGAGCATCAAAGGCCGGGGGGCGTACTTCAGGATATTAGCATTCCTACTTGGAAGTGGGAATAGATCAACATGGATTTAATAACAGGATTACCTCATACTCGCCGACACTACAATTCTATTTGGGTGGTGGTAGACAGGTTGACCAAGGCTGCACACTTTCTACCGATCAAAAACACAGATTCAGCGGATGATGCCAGAATGTATATCCTAGAGTTGGTGTGATTACACGGAGTGCCCTTTTCTATAATCTTAGACCGAGGTACTCAGTTTACCTTTCAGTTTTAACGGTCTTTTCAGAAAGGGCTTGGGACTCAGATTAAGCTTAGTACAGCCTTTCATCCGCAAATAGATGGACAGGCAAAACGAATAATCCAGAATCTCGAGGACATATTGAGAGCATGTGTGTTGGACTTCAAGGGTAGTTGGGATGATCATTTGCCTCTTATCGAGCTTGCTTATAGCAATATTTATCATTCTAGCATCTAGATGGCACCATTCGAGGCTCTCTATGAGTGGAGATGTAGATTGCCCATCGGATTGTTTGAGGTTGGTGAGGCAGCTATGATAAGGCCAGATTCGGTTCATGAGGATATGGTGAAGGTTCAGTTGATAAGGGATAGGCTGAAAACCTCTCAGAGTCGTCAAAAGTCATATGCTGATGTGAGGAGGAGAGATTTGGAGTTCGAAGTAGACCATTAGGTATTTCTGAAGCTATCTCCCATGAAGGGAGTCATAAGGTTCGGAAAGAAAGGAAAACTTAGTCTCTGCTATGTTGGTCCCTACTAGATTATTAGAAGAGTTGGGAGGTAGCGTATGAGTTGGACCTACCCTCAGAGTTATCTTCCATGTATCCTGTGTTTCATGTATCCTTTTTGAAGAAATGTTTGGGAGATCCAGCTCTAGTAGTCCTGGTGGACAGCGTCGATATAAAAGACAGCCTCAGCTATGAAGAAGTTCCTGTGAAAATATTGGACCGTCGAGTTCGGAGGGTAAGGAACAAAGAAGTAGCTTCAGTTAAAGTCTTATGGAGAAATCAGCATGTTGAGGGAGCTACGTGCAAAGCCAAAGTAGATATGATGGCTAAATACCCTCACCTGTTCCCTACCGGCTCAGTCTCAATTTGAGGTATTTGTTTTTTCCCTAATTCTCTAAACAGTTTCCATGTTTAGTTCATGTACGCAAGTTTGATTTATGTTAGGATACATATAGTTGATGTCTAAATTCAGTTCAGCTATGTAGTTCTTTTCGGAGGTAGTCATTCTGTCAGTTTTCAATTTAAATGATCAGTATCTGCATATGATGATTGTATGTTTCTGTTTTCTTCTTTTTTCCAACATTCGAGGATGAATGTACTAAGGGGGAGATATTGTTATACCCCGGAAACTTAAAGATCGGACCCGAGAGTTAAAATGGGGTATTTATGAAATTTGTGTTCTAGGTACAGGGTGAGTCCTGGGACGACTCGTGAAGACAGCCCACGAACCGTGTGACTCATGGGGAGGCCAGGAAAGATTTTGGAAGTTTGGAGGAAAAGGGGTCACCACGGGCGTGGGAACGACTCGTGGTTAGACACCACGAGTCGTTAGGTCAGCCATGGGGTAAGGGAGAAGGAAAATAGAAGAAGGAAAGACAGTGTACCTAACGGAAGCTAACCACAACTCATTAGGTGAGGTAACGAGTCATGGTGTAAGTCGTGGGGTGATTTATGTGTAAAGAGAAGTAATTGAGGCAGTGTACTTGACGAGCCAGGCAACGAGTCATTGCCAAGGACCACGATCTGTCAGGTCGTCCGTTAGGATCACTTGGTAGTATTTTACTGTGAATTCAGTAAGGGTCTTTTCGTAATACCTAAGTTCCTAAGACCTATACTACGTCGTTTAAGGCTCGTTTTAGAGGTTTTTAAGAGGGGAAAACCTATTATAAGATATTTCATCCCATGCATGCAAAGTTGAGAGGTTGAAGAGGTGATTTAGAGCAAGTCTTCAAAGCTTCCATTGGAATCTCCTCTTGGGCAACCAGAGAAGTGGTAGAATTATCCCTTCCAGGTAGGTAGGGTTATGAGTGGGTGTCTTCTTCCACCAATTTCTATCGAATCATGAAAATCTCCTATGATCAAGTGTGGGGTTTTATCCAAATACATGAATATTCAATTTTTTTACATGGGTATAAGTTGATTACGATTTTATTATCAAATTGTGAATCATGGGCTGATTTTACAATGATTTCAGTTAAAATTATGTTTCTAGATTTTGTGAATGTTGAAGCCCATTGATGATTTGATCATGAAAAGTAAGATTTACGAACTAAATGTGATAATGATGAGAGATTATGATGAAACGCATGAATTGAAGCTACCCATGTCTATAATTATGTTTTCAATGAGAATTGAGTATTTCTAAGAATGATAAAGCTTTGGACAATGCCCACATGTTGATTTTAATGGGTGATTTTCCCGAAATAAGCTTACCACATGGTTTGGAGAGAAGTATCCCAAAGTTCATATTTTAGCTTGTGGTATGTTTTGAAATAATGCTTCACATATGCATGAATTTAATTGAGATGTATGTACTATTGAGCTTCCTCTTCATACGATGTCGAGTCTATGCATGATTTCATTGTTGATCTTTCTCAATAAACAATGTTGAGCTTCGTTTCATACGATGTTGAGTTTATGCATGAATTCATGTTGAGCTTCATTATATACGATGTAGAGCATTGCATGTTTTTGGGAGAAGAGTCTAGCACTGAGCGGGTTAATGGTCGACCACCCTATGCCCCAGAACTACGCGCCAATGTAGGTTGATACTATTATATGAATTGGGACCTCCCTAGTGAGCTTCCCCTTGCCTGAATGGGCCTTCAACTTGATATCGATATCATGGTAGCATCCTTATCCCTGGTAAGGTTTTGGACGGCTCTGCCCACTTGAGTGTGATAGTTGGGACCACGTAAGCTCTATCGTGGTATGTCAGTTAAGTGACGAGTCTCCCATTGTGTTATATGATTTTGAACTTGCATATTCATTTCTCATGGTTATTATATACTCATGCATGTTCTAAAAGCAAGGTTTGACTAATTGTTCAGCTTTTCTTATAAATGTCATATTTAAGCTTTGAGTCATTCGAGTCAGCTATGATGTTATGAAGCTATGTATTATCATGTTATGAAAAGATTATGATTTTTTAAAGAATGCATGCAAGCCCTCCTCTCAGATTTGAAAGCTTATGATATGTTATGAAATGCTTTAAATGTTTTACTTTACTTAAGCAGTTTTACTTACCTTGCATACTCGGTACATTCCACATACTGACCGCATACTTTCTATACTGTATCGTTTCGTGATACAAGACCCGACTCTTAGGTTCCTCCTCGCTCTTAGACAGCTTATCAGAGTTAGTAACTGCTCGGTTGGTGATTCCTCATCCTTCGAGGGCAAGAATTTTAGTTTCCCTTATGTATTTCCAGTTTTAGTATTGTTGAGTTAGTTGGGGTCTTATCCCATCAACTCGTCTAGATTAGAGGCTTTTCAGACTTATGTATATAATCAAATTTGGATGTTTATTATGATGTTATTCTAAGTTAGACTTCTGCTAAGTTTATATTGTTGATTCTTCAGTTATTTATTGAAACAAATGTATGCTTATTCTATGGGTCGACTTGGGGTCTTTCGAGGTCCCTTGTCCCGTGTGTCTAAAGTCCGGGATTCCGTTCGGGTCGTGACATAAGTCCACTGGAAATCTGGAACTCCAAAAGATGATTGGCTACCATAGGTCATTGCATCCCACCAGGGGTCATAGGATGACCCGTGGTATCCCCAACTGCCAGTGTCACATACCAACCACGATTGCTAACAACGACTCGTGGTTCCCATCCACGATTCGTTACATCGACCGTCCTGCACACTTTTCCCCAGTTTCAGCCAACTTACATTTTTGATTCCGAGTCTAATCTTAGGCACTTTTAGGATATTACAATATATTCCCATTGGGAACATTCATCCTGGAATGTTGGAAACAAGAAGAAAAACAAAGACATGCAATCCTTACACCCAAATACTGATCATTTAAACCGAAAACTAATGGAATGACTATTTCCACTTCATACCACACAACTAAACTGATTTCATGATTCACATACACATTCATATGCATACAAGAAACTGGAACACATGAATTGAACATGAAAACTACATAGAGTTATAGGGAAAAACTGATACCTCAAGTCGGAACTGAGCCGGTAGGGAATAAATGTGGGTATTTAGCCATCATATCCACTTCGGCTTCCCATGTAGCTCCTTCAACATGCTGATTCCTCCATAATACTTTAATTGAAGGTACTTCCTTGTTCCTTAACCTCCGAACCTGACAATCCAATATTTCCATCGTAACCTCCTCATAGTTAAGGCTATCATTGGCACCAACACTGTCCACTGGAACTACTAGAGCTGGATCACCCAAACACTTCTTTAAAAGCGATACATGAAACACAGGATGCACGGAAGATAACTTTGAGGGAAACTCCAACTCATACGCCACCTTTCCAGCTCTTCTCACAATTCGGTAGGGGCCAACATAGTAGGGACTAAGTTTCCTTTCTTCATAAACCGCATCACTCATTCATGGGAGATACCTTCAGAAACACCCAATTGTCCACCTCAAACTCCAACTCTCTCCTCCTCACATCAGCATAGGACTTTTGGCGACTCTGAGCGGTTTACATCCTGTCCCTTATCAACTGAACCTTCACCATAGCCTCATGAACCGAATCTGGTCCTATCATAGCTGCCTCACCAATCTCAAACTATCCGATGGGCGATCTACATCTCCACCCATAAAGAGCCTCGAACAGAGCCATATGAATGCTGGAGTGATAGTTGTTATTGTAAGCAAACTGAATTAGGGTCAAGTGATCATTCCAACTACCTTTGAAGTCCATCACGCTTGCTCTCAACATTTCTTCAAGAGTCTGAATTGTCCGCTCCACTTGACCATCCGTTTATGAATAAAATGTTGTGTTGAGTTTCACCTGAGTACCAAGCTTTTTTTGGAATGACCTCCAAATCTGAGAGGTAAATTGAGTACCTCGGTCTGAAATGACGGACAAGGGAACTCCATGCAATCGAACTAACTCCCGGATATATAGCTTGGCATAATCCTCCACTGATTCTGTAGTTTTGACTGGTATAAAATGAGCAGCTTTGGTCAGCCTGTCTACCACCACCCAAATAGAGTCATACTATCTACGATTACGAGGTAGGCTTGTATGAAATCCATGTTAATCTCTTCCCACTTCCATGTTGGAATGCTAATATCCTGAATTACTCCTCCTGGCCTTTGATGCTCAACCTTTACTTGTTGACAGTTCGAACACTTGACTACGAATTCTGCAATATTCTTCTTCAAGTCATTCCACCAATAGATTTCTCATAAATCATGATACATCTTGGTGGCACCTAGGTGGATAGAATACCTGGATCCATGGGCCTCATATAATATCTGTCTCCTCAAGTCATCAACATATGGAACACACAAGCAACCCTGGTACCGAAGCACACCATCTCTCACTTGGGAAAAGACCTCCACCTTCTGACTGCAAATAGCTTCCTTCAACTTTACCATAATCGGGTCCTCATCTTGTCTAGCTTTCACATCTGTCACCAAGGAAAATTCTGATCCTTTCTGGACAACAACACCGCCATCAGTTGAGTCGACCAACCTAACTCCCAACCTTGCAAGTCGATGTACATATTTCACCAACTCCTTCCTCCCCTCCTCCACATGGGACACACTCTCCATAGAGAGTCTACTTAGTGCGTCCGCTACCAAATTAGCCTTAACTGGATGATAAAGGACAGTCATATTGTAGTCTTTGAGTAGTTCTAACCACCTCCTTTCCTGTAGATTGAGATCCTTCTGCATGAACACATATTGTAAGCTCTTGTGGTCCATAAACACATCCACATGGACCCCATACAAGTAATGTCACCATATCTTCAATGTGAACACCACCACGTCCAATTCAAGATCATGGGTCGGGTAATTCTTCTCATGGATTTTCAACTGTCCAGAGGCATATGCTATCACTTTCCCATGCTGCATCGATACACACCCGAGTCTGATTATCGAAGCATCACAATACACTACGAAATCATCTGTACCCTCAGGTAGGGTCAACATCGGTGTTGTAGTAAGTCGAGTCTTCAACTCTTGGAAGCTCTTCTCACAAGCCTCCAACGACTGAAACTTCACCTTCTTTTGAGTCAATTTGGTCAAAGGTGCTTCAATAGATGAAAAACTCTCAACAAATCTCTAGTAGTAACCAGCTAGGCCCAAGAAACTCTAAATATCCGAAGGATTCACCTGCCTAGGCCAATTCTTCACCGCCTCTATTTTTTGGGAATCCACCTTGATGCCCTCACTTGATACCACATGGCCTAAAAATACTACCAAGTTCAACCAAAACTCGCACTTGCTGAACTTGGCATACATTTGACTATTCTTGAGAGTCTGAAGCACTACTCTCAAATGAGCGGCATGCTCCTCCTCGCTTTGAGAGCATATCAGGATGTCATCAATGAACACGATCATGAACATGTCCAGCTACGGCTTGAACACCCTATTCATTAGGTTCATAAAAGATGCAGGAGCGTTTGTTAGTCCAAAAGGAATAACTATAAACTCGTAATGACCATACTGCATCCTGAAGGCTATCTTCGGGATATCACACTCTTGAACTCTGAGCTAATGATACCCATACCTGAGATCAATGTTTAAGAAACACTGGGCACACTAAAGCTAGTCAAATAAATCGTCAATCCTGGTTAAAGGATACCTGTTCTTGAAGGTTAGTTTGTTTAATTATCGATAGTCAATGCACATCTGAAGCAAACCATCCTTTTTTCGGACAAATAAAACTGGTGTACCCCACAGAGACATACTCGGTCGAATGAAACCCTAATCTAACAGGTCCTTCAACTGATCCTTCAACTCTTTTATCTCAGCTGGAGCCATCCTGTAAGGATGGATAGAGATGGGTTGTGTGTCGAGCAGAAGGTCAATACAAAAATCAATTTCCCTCTCAAGAGGAACACCTGGTAAATCATCTGGGAATACTTCTAGGTACTCACGCACCACCGAAACTGACTGGATAGTTGGGGCGTCGGATTCAACATCCTTAACCCTAACTATATGATACATGAAACCCTTAGAAATCATCTTTTTGTCCTTAAGATAGGAAATGAAATAACCTACAAGCACAACTGAACTACCCTTCCACTCCAAGACTGACTCACCCAGAAAACGGAACTCCACTGCATGGGTTCTACAATTAACAAAAGCATAACACACATACAACTAATCCATGCCCAGAATAATATCAAAGTCAGTCATCGCTAACTCTACAAGATCTGCGGAGGTGACTTTATGCAATATAGTGACTGGGCATCCTCTATACACCCTCCTAGCTACAACCAAATTGCCAATAGGAGTAGAAACTGAAAATAGTTTTGATAGAGTCTTGGGACTAACTCCCAAGATACTAGAAATATAAGGAGTAACAAAAGACAAGGTAGCACCCGGATCTAACAAAGCATAAACATCAATATGGAAAACTCGCAACATATCAGTGACCATATTCAAGGAGACCTCCTACTCCTGGCGAGATGCTAAAGCATAGAACTTGTTTTGGTGCTGACCACGACTGAACTAGTCGAGGCACACTACTGAGGGGGATGTGCTGCTGGAGCGGCTGCTGGCATATGGGCTCTGCCGCCCCCTGATCTGGCTGAAGGGAAATCCTTGAGCCAGTGTCCAAGTTTGCCACCCCCGAAGCAAGTATCTACACTGACTACACACCTTCATAGGTGATTCTTGCCGCACCCCGTACATGCTGGGAAAGTGCACTCTACCTGCATGTTGCCCTGGCCTCTCAAATTTGGATCCCTGTTCCTCCGATCCCCTGGGGATCTAAATGGTGTACTGGCAGATGATAGTGCTGGAGCAATGGACCTGTGCTGAGACTGTGGGCACTGTCCACCCCCTGATCTAGCTTGAGAAGTCCCATAATTGTCTGTCCTAGACCTCTTGGCCTCTCTCTACCTCCGATAAATTGCCTCCATCTGCTGAGCATGCAACACTATGCGGGGAAAATATATATCCCAATGCAACATGACGATCCTACAAACCTTATCCAGGTAGTCCGCCACTCCATGCACAAATCGGCTCACTCGAGCCCTTTGGTCTGCCACCAACTCTAGCGCATACTTGGATAGAGAGGTGAACTCCAAAGCGTACTCTTGAACTGACATGTCACCTTGCTTTAGGTTAACAAACTCGGCCTCCTTCAGTTCCCTAATCTCTCGAGGGAAGAACCAACTCAGGAATGCTGCATCAAACTCTTCCCAACCTATTGGGCCTACACCCACTGCCCTAACATCTCTCCATTTCTTGAATCATATGTGTGCAACCCCTTTTAGCTGGTATGAGGCCAAATCAACACAATCTCCATTTGTCACCCCCATGACCGGGGTGATCTTTAGAATCTCCTCGATGAATTAGTGCGGATCCTCATCCACCTTGGACCCAAAGAACTCCAGTGGGTTCATCCTCAATAAATCTTTGATCCAAGACACTGCGGTATTGCCATTCTGTGGAATATGTGCGAAAGCCTGCTGGTTTACTTGAGCGGTCAATGCTTGCGCCAACATTTGGATAGCCGCACGAAACTCAGAGTGGGAAATTGGCTTTGGTGCGTGGGGCTCCTGAACATGTGGGGCTAGCTGATGCCTATGACCATTGCCATCTTCGTGGCCTTCACCGTTTCCATTTCTTCTTCCCTTCACTCTTAGAGGATCTATGATTTTATAATCGCAAATAGCAAAAATTAGAAGGATAGAAAGACTTTTCATCGCACGACATATATCATGAAAGAAGGGAACATTTCCTAAACGTCTCATACCCTTTTTGTCATAAGAGTGGCGCGCTTCACACCCATGAAAAGGATTCTACTTAACGCGGCTTTCAAACACCCTAGGATACTTCAAACCTATCTCTCTGATACCAAGTTTGTCAAGACCCGAACATAGACCCAAATCATAACATAGGACAAGGAACCCCGAGAGGCCCCATGTTACAGACCGTAAGATTCCCGGCATCTAGTTGGCCTACTCGCACGTTAGTTAAGCATATTTGAAAGTCATACGTGCTAGGAAAAGGTCCGGAAAAAGATCGGATGAAAATTTTGTCGAACCACCATGGGAGGCGCCGAGGCAGAGCCCCTCCGCGATGGCGCCGTGTCACGGAGGCGGGGCCACCGCGTTGGCTCCGTGACACGTTGGGCCTGTCCAGGCCCAAG